>CM017559.1:38692668-38995168 GCA_007844125.1 Sinonovacula constricta | reverse complement strand
TAAGTGACGGTGTACCTAGAATTTTTGGCAGGACACAGACCTAGAAACAATGCTTTAGAACATGGATCATGAATCATGAATAGAAATACTTATATAAATGGATATTTACTTATATACACGATCGTGTACTTTAACCAGTTTATATTTCCGCAATTATCTTCTCTTCCCAAGTTTTATTTCCCCATATGCATTTATTTTCCCTTATATAATCTTCCCTTGTACTTTATTCTCTAGAAGTATCTTTACCCATACACAGTTATTTTCAGGCAAATTACATACGTAGACTGTCATTGCTTACGTGTCTAATGCAATAAAGATTGTTCGTCAAACTGATATAAAATTCTCTTGTGATACATCATTGAAGAACCGAATAATTATATGTGAATAGCAGTACATTTATTTACTAGAAAATATTTATACAGCAATAGTTTAACTAGATAAATTCCATTAGATAAGGATTACGTCAAGATGATGACAGACAAACGAGGTGAATTTCGAACCATGGGCTTAATATAAAACTGTTTAAATACTTCATGCATAATACATATACATCATAAAACTATAAAGAGATACGTTGTCCAATCTGAGTTTACATTACTGATAGTGTTGCAATCTTGAAACATGTCAACGTCTTCCGATTTGTTGCCAAATCCTATATATTCTTCAGGCAATAACAGAAGTATATGAACAAACGATTAAATTGCTAACAAGGAATTTGGCTAGAATTAAACTGCATATACATGTATATCAAGCTCGCGTATAATGTAAATCTTTAAAACGATCATTTCGATATTCCAGATTTATTGTTTACTGTCTGGCCATTAACTCAACTGTAAAATTAGAGTTGCTGACTTGCAACTCCCCAGTCCCTTACCGCGTGGGTTCGAGTCCAGGTCGGGACAAGAACTTTCATGTGAGGAAGTTTTTCAAGCTAACATGCGGTGCACCGGTGGTTCTTCCCAGGCATAAGTCAGGGTGTCTTTCTCCACCAATAATTAGGTGGACGTGGCCAATATGTCCATAATTGTGTCGATGCGTACACATGAACGATCGGTCTCCGTAAGAACAGCTGATATACCATGTCATAGGTGACCTACTATTTATTATTTATACACGTATATTGTTTACTTGTGTCACTTCCAACATTTCGATCTACGTTTTTGGTTTTTGTTTTAACTTTTGAATGTTAAAGAAGAATTAGGACACGTCTACGAGGTTGTTTTTTTAAAGTTTGCTAAACACTTTCCATAAGAGATGTATTCTTGAAAAGGACTTTCTAATTTTGGAAATGTACACTTGGTACATGTTTGAAAAGATGTACAGAAATAACGTGCATTTCAATTATGCGTTATTTGACAGATATGTTTCTATAAGTATACACGGAACATCGATCGCAGATTTAGGATTTCCGATTTAAATGTATTATTACCCTACAGGCATTGGTAGTATTATTTCCAGCATTTCGCGTCAATGTCTCGGAAAAATGAATATAACAACAGCGTAGAAAATTTGTATTCTGACACACTTCTATTTAATAATTTAAAACCAGAAAAAAATTGTATTATACATATCAGTCACTGAATTCCATAAACCTCCTCAAATGCACATATTTTAGAATAATAAATTAATTCTAAAATAATACTTAAGATGAGTCAATAGCTTTTCTAAATGACTATGTATTAACTTACATTTGTTTGTCTTTAACTGAGCACATACACTGCTTGGTAGTTATTGTCAGATGTGACCTCAATAGTTTGTGTGTTGAATAGCAATAATGATAACCCAGTACTATGTATGCTGGCACCCTGCTCTTTATAAGAACCATCCAATAGACCTGTATAGTCGTAACTAAGTCAGTTGATACACCCTCATTTATATTGTTTATCGTAAGATGTGTGCTGTCCTTTGAATATGTACAACAGTATATTGATTTTTGAGTATATACAACAATATATTAATTGTTAAATAATTCCAACATACTATTGATTGTTGAGTATGTACAACAGTATATTGATTAATGGATAATTCCAACGGTATATTGATTGTTGAATATGTAAAGCGGTATATTGATTGTTAAATATGTACAACAGTATAGTGATTGTTGAATTATTCGAACAGTAAAGTGATTGTTGAATATGTAAAGCGGTATATTGATTGTTGAATATGTACAACAGTATAGTGATTGTTGAATTATTCGAACAGTAAAGTGATTGTTGAATATGTAAAGCGGTATATTGATTGTTGAATATGTACAACAGTATAGTGATTGTTGAATAATTCCAACAGTAAAGTGATTGTTAAATGTGTACAACGGTATATTGATTGTTAAATATGTACAACAGTATAATGATTGCTGAATACTTCCAACAGTTTAGTGATTGTTGAATAATTCCAACAGTATATTGATGGTTGAATATGTACAACGGTATATTGATTGTTGAATATGTACAACGGTATATTGTTTGTTGAATATATACAACAGTATATTTATTGTTGCATTTGTACAACAGTATAGTGCTTGTTGAAAAATTCCAACAGTAAAGTGATTGTTAAATAATAATAACAGTATAGTTATTGTTGAATTTGTACAACAGTATATTGATTGTTTAATATGTACAACGGTACATTGATTGTTGAATAAGTACAACAGTGTAGTGATTGTTGAATATTTCCAACAGTAAAGTGATTGTTGAATAATTCGAACAGTTTATTGACTGTTGAATATGTACAACAGTATATTGATTGTTGAATCATTCCAACAGTATATTGACTGTTGAATAATTCCAGCAGTATATTGATATTTGAATTATTCCAACAGTATATTGATTATTGAATAATTCCAACATTATATTGATTGCTTTCAATAAAAGTCAAATAGTTGAAACCTGATTTGCCGTTACTATGAAGAAAGTAAATAAGCACACAAGTTCAATTATCTCTTTTAATCGATGAAGTATTAACATGTAAAATATGTTTGTGCCTACGCAAGACTTAAAATAACAAGCATGTTATTTAGGTGCGTCGATAATTTAGGACTGTATTCGTACTTGACAACTGAATCTCAGTGTTGGGGAGATTGACATAAGCAAAGAAAATGATGTGTAAAGTGTATGTGTGTAAATTGACATTATAAATTATGTACACACACACACACACACACACACACACACACACACACACACACACACACACACACACACACACACACACACACACACACACACACACACACACACACACACACACACACACACACACACACACACACACACACACACATACAAAAATGTGTGTGTGTGTTGTGTGTGTTTGTGTTTGTGTGTGTGTATGTTTGTGTGTGTGTGTGTATGTTTGTGTGTGTTTGTGTGTGTGTGTTGCTCACATATATATTATAATTATATACACATATATAATATAATTATATATATATATATATTTATATATATATATAGTGTTAAGGAACTGTTAAGGTGTATAAAAGCTGTATTTTGGTGTATAACTATTCATTTTCCTCAGACAGACACATAACTTAAGAATGTTGTAAGAAACGTCACCTTGTTACTAAACATTTTGTGTTTGAATTTTGTATAAGGATAAACATCATAATACCTTCTTGTTGTTTTGTACTTTTTATCTGAATCATTCCTGTTGATCAATGGTAGCATTTAAAAGACCCAATGTAATATCTGGGTATGTCCACAGACGCACCACAATACGGCTGAAAGCCTGCCATACAAAGCGTCGCATTGACAGTAATGGGAGTTGGTCTGCACCAGCCATGGATGTCCAAATATACAAATGTCGGTTAAACGTGTTGCCTCTGTATTTTTTGTTTGGTTGATTTATTGTACCACCAACAGTATTTCAGTTATCTGGAGACGGTGTTTAAGCAGATACAGTGCTGCCTTCACTGTGCATAGCATGCCGTGAACACATGACATGATGCCACACACAGTCACATTATCCTAAAACTGGGCCAACAGTCGTAGAACTACCCTTAATTTGCTTGAGCGTAAGCAGGGAAGCTATACCACTAACATTTTTACGACTTTGGTATGTCGCGGTCTGAGTTCGAACCCGGGGCTTCCCGTTCCTGGAGCCGACGCTCTACCCTTGTGTTATTTATCGACATTTAAATCGATTTCTTATGTTTGTATACTGGGTTATTTTTTAAACATCCTATTTTAACGGTTTGTTTATTTTCCCTCTAAATACCGCTTCAAACGTCCATGTACATGTACACTCACAACAAAACAATTTAAATAATGATACATTTCTTATTATGAAGTGCTAGTAGTGCCTGAAAAATAACACAAATAATGATGGTTTGTTTGTACATTGTTTATTAAAAAGACCGTACGGCCAAAGTAGTTATTGTAGAGGTTTTCTTCGTCATTACACGTTTTGTAAATAATTCTGAATACGTAACTTTAATAAACATATTAAGCATTGAAGACATTACATTTTCATATACGTAAGTTTATCGCACACTTCATTTCGATAATTAGAATTGATTTTACACATATCTCTTAATGCAGCTGTCTTTCCGTATCCGTTGCAGTGTCAGTAGCCACCTACCAATAATACTAGGCTTGTCTGAAACCAATGTGACACAGGTCACCGAATTTCTCTCGCCCTCATTTGGTAACGTTTTATCGAGTAGCTGGCTATTCCCGTCTACGATTGTTTTCTAGAGTGGACTTCGGCAATGTCAGGCTAAATTATTCGAAGCGAAAGTTTAATTTCATTCCCCAGGCCAAACCCATCAATGCTGACTTCGTTTGTCCTCGAAATTTTCAGCGTTTAAACTCGATTCTTCTAGATCTAATCAGTTTCCTTGATGTAAGAGAGAACTACATTTCCTGGATTTCATTTGCCACTGAAACCATTGATATGCTCAAATTTTAATTCGTTCCTTGACTGTAGTGTTTAACATCACACAAATACAAACTGTTGTTATTATTATTATATATTATATCATTATCAATATTATATCATTATTATTATTATTATTATTATTATGATTATTATTATTATTATTATTATTATCATTATTATTTTATTATTATTATTATTATTATTATTATTATTATTATTATTATTATTATTATTATTATACGAATGAAATTAATAAAAATGTTGTAAGATTGTTTATACTTAATTTATTTTTATCGTATATTTTGTTGCAAGTCCCCACTCCATATAAGGGGAAACAGTATCAACAACGCACCCTTCATGTTTATGTCCAAGTATTTTCTTCTATTGAAATAAAACGTTCGAGCAACTATTATGTACACCACTTGCATATATCTCATATATACACTAAAAAAATTATAACTGTCAATAGTTTATACATTTTAATCTGTACGCGTTTATATGTCAACCTAAGCTAATGGATCTTTATCTTTTGTTTTCAATTTTGATCATATTAATCAATGTTTTTTACAAACATTTACTAAGTATTGAGGTAGTGTCTTAGAAAAAAAATCAAATTGTTTTCCACGATTATTAATCAAAAGTAAGCCTTCGTGTACTTTATGTGTACATCCCTTTATGGATATACATTTCGTACAGATGCAGATGTTTGTTATATTCATCATGTATTTATGATACACTATTTTCTAATGTACTTCTTCGTAAATGTGTTAACTACGTGTATCAATATTCATTTTGCGGAGGAAATAAAAAATATACTTGGCATACATTTGATCAACGTTTCGAAAAAATACCCCTGACTTTTTAAAAATCTCAAAATTCATAGGACAATCTTTTGTCGCCTTTCTGTGTCTACATAAACCTGTTACTGGTAGTACGATTATTCTTGAAATGTGTTCGAGTAATTTTAAAGTAACATCGGTCGAGTAGTTTACATTTAACTGTACCATACTTTTTATAGACCATAGTAAAATTTATCAGTCAATGTTAAAACCGGCAAGTAATGCACAGGGTAGAACGCCCCAAAAAGAGCAAACATTTTAATCTTAGAGTATTTTGCAAAACTAAGAAAACGTCGTGCAAGTCACGTCTCTACATAAATTTGTGTCAAAACCATAATTGAATCGCGGTAGTTTATAAAACACATAGACATACACTCACGATCGAACGTGCGCATGTGCAGGCTCTAGCACACACAAACGCACGTGCAGACTCTAGCACACACAAACGCTCATGCACAAAACATTCAAAACATGGCTTCATATAAATATTGACCTTTTTGGGTTAATTTGATAATGTAATCTACTGTCAGTTTTCGTTCAGAAGCTCTACCAGAAGACACTAAACGGATGTGTGAATAAGAGGAGACTCGACTTTACCTTTACACTAACAGTTTTGATATTACATTGTAAACATACATTACAACACAGTCTACGATTTTGCACATATGTTGTAGCCTGTGCAGTTTTGGATTAAATGTATCGTGGAATGTTTTGCGTGGCAGTGTTACTGCTAGTCCTTCTAGTATATAACATAATGTAGCGCTTGATTAGACTGCCATGCCTTTTTCGACATTATAACTGCTGGTCTAAAGAAAAGATGTGCGCGTTCATTTTAGTGTATAGCATCATATAGTGGGATTGGGATTTCGCCTGCATTTTTGCCGATACTGTGCCGCGACATTTCTATCATTATAGCACAGGGGCACTTATGAGGTGCCCAGGGACTGAACCCGGCCGGTCCATTATACTGACACCGACTAGTCAGGCGCTGTGCTGTCCCTTTAGCCCCGAGCGTATGGAGGAAAGCTACTACTACCAACTTTAAAGTCTTTGGTTTGACCCGGCCAGGGTTTGAACCCGCGACCTCCCGATCTGCAAGCGCGTCATATAGTAATTGATTAAACTGCTATATCTTTACGACATGTAAGCCCGACCCAAAAGATATTAGCTATTTACATTCGGAAATGAAATTTATTGGAAATTGACAATATTCATAGATAAATACATTTCATTCGTGACATAATTATGTCAGTCACGTCATCTTGCCAACGACAATAAATTATACAAAATGTAAACGTTCCAACATGTAGTTGTACGTTGCTCCATGTTTGTGGCAGTTGCGGGAAAACCTTTTATTTTCCTTATTTTTTGACATGCATACCTAATCTAAAATACAATGAAATAGCATACAAACACTTTGTTTCTCTTTGTAGTTTACCCATCAACATTATATTACATGGGCATTAAACTCCGGGTATGATAAACAAATAACTATGTTGAATTGTTTTTATACTTGTCAGTATTATACATAATGAATCTTTTAAACTATATATTTCGAAAATTCATATTAGATATAAAATACATAAGAAAAACAATGCAGACTTACATTACCAGTTTTAATATACGCTAATAACATATTTTACAGCAAGGCATACCCGATTCTGGTATATTAACTTCGATCATTTGCATTCAATCGTTTATGATAATACCATTTTAATATAGAGACTTTGTATTTCGGATCCTGGCTATTGAAGATCAATGCATTTAATATAATTAAATCAAATGTGTTTATTAGAGAATGAGAATGCGATCACATTTTCAGGGTCTCCGACTTCATAATGTTACTAAAAGCATGAAAATCAGGAACATTATTGTCTGCATTATGCTTCCGGGAATTATATAACAACAGCACGTGCGTTTTCTAGTCTAATTATGTTTCTCTCAAGAAAAAAATAATAACAGAATTATGGTTCCTGACATTCTCATTATCCTTTGTAGAATTCTGTAAACAAAGTTAGGAACAATGTAGATTTGATTTTATCTGAGGCCTGGTTTTATTTCAAGAAATTTTAGAATGATAATTTAACAATTCGGACACTTTTCTGATAATTAATCAAAAGAAGACATACATAATTGCGAATTATTATCATTCGTTTGATTTTTGATTTATCAACACATCTTCTTGCTAGTAAATGCTTTAGAAGATAGGGAGTTTAATTGCTTGATTTAATAAATAACTCTCATCTAAATATGCCTTAACACTGCTAATATAATAGTTTTGCAAAATAACTGTTCATTCTAGACAAACAGCGCATTACAATCCAACGTTTATCCTTATACGCTACGACATCTTGACGTACACACCATTAATACCATTTGACATAAATGCTACCACATGAAGTTTGCTGTCAGTCCATTTTAGATGTACTTATTGTAAATTATATTCTCTAGGGAACAGAAACTATCATGAAACAGGTATCCAGTGTGACGGCCTGCTCATTTTACTAGTTAGTGTCACTTTGTAAAATTAAGTCAATTTGCGCACATTTTCTGATAGATGTTTTAAAGAAAAAGAATAAGTCTGAGACGATTAGTTCGATAATAAATAAATCGAAATTCGTACGTGCAATCGCAATCAATACGTAACAATTTGATTTTTTTCAAATATCCCTGAACCTGTCCACGAGAATCCCGAGACCACCGATGCCAACTTACGCCGCTTCTTGGTTGACAAGCTCCAATTAGCACAGGGCTATGTTGACAGTCTCCCGTTTGAAAGGCTCCACCGCATCAGGGGCAGCTCTGGCCAATCTAGACGACCACCTAACATCGTGGCGAAATTCGCATTCTATAAAGATCGTGAAAGGGTTCGCCGATCCAGAACTGCGCTGAAGGGGACTGAGTTTTTCATCTCCGAGCAATTCCCAAAGGAAATAGCTGATCGTAGGAAGACCTTGACCCCCGCCTTACGCAAAGCAAAGCAAGAGGTCAAGCAGGCATGGCTCAGTTACGATAAACTGTACATTGACGGCCGGCCTGTAATGGTTGGTGCTTCTAGCGGTCAGTAGGAATCCTCGGGGGCTGGGCTAAAGATTATTTCCTGGAACATACAGGGCCTTACCAGAGACAAACTTGAAAACATGATCTGATAAACACTTTAAACAATTATGATATTTTGCTTTTATATGACTCGTGGACAACTAAGAATTCTAATTTAAATTTGACAGGTTTTAGAAATAGTTAAAAAAACATTTTGATAGTATAGTTTGGTTAAAATTGAATAAAACATTTTTTGATTTATCAAGTGATTTGTATTTAGCTGCAGTGTATATTTGGGTTGAAGGTTCGCCCTCTTATTATATACTAGAGGAAGGAACCGATTTGTATAGTATTTTACAAAATGATACAAATCAGTTACAAGATACAGGCTCTATTATACTGTCAGGTGACTTCAATGCACGTATAGCGTGCAATCCAGATTATATTGTATGTGACCGGTACAATGTATTCACTGACCATAACGAGTACGTGCCAGATATACATTTGTCCCGCTTTTCCTTTGAATAAACACAGAAATTCGCACGGGACGAAACTATTGGAACTGTGTAAGGCTAATTCCTTACGCATTTGCAACGGTCGACTGGGGCGAGACCAAGGCAAGGGAAATTTTACTTTTGCAAATCAGTATTAATTCTGTGGTAAATAAAGTTCTAAGTAGAGGAAATCGGCTGTCTTGCGCATTTGTAGAAATGCTTTTGACAGTGTATATCTAAATGGTTTGTGGAATAAGTTATTCAAGTTAGGAGTTGATTCCAAAATGTTAACCATAATTTACGATATGTATCAACAAGTAAGATGTTGTGTAAGAGGGCAATCCACATACTCTGAGTTTTTCGAATGTACGGTAGGTCTAAAGCAGGGCGAAGTTATATCGCCTATTCTTTTTTCATTATTTATTAATGATCCTGATCAATTATTGAAAGAAGGGAGTTTTAGCGACTTAATATTGGAGGCCATACCTCTAACTATGCTATTATTTGCGGATGATATGTGTATTTTAGCAGATACACCAAAAGACTTACAAACTCGTTTAAACATATTATATTCGTACTGTAATAGGTGGCAGCTGCAGGTTAATACTAGCAAAACCAAGGTTGTAGTATTTAGGCGACGTGGTTGCATCAGGCAGGGAGAAACATGGAAATACGATGGAACTGATCTAGAAGTTGTAAATGATTTTAACTATCTTGGCACTGTTTTCAATTATACAGGTTCGTTTACACTAAATCAAACAACCTTCATTGGCAAAGGTAGTAGGGCACGAAATGTCCTTTTATACAAACTTCGTAACTATCCATTTTCTTCTCAAGTTTTATGTCAATTCTTCGACGCTTTCGTTAGTTCCACCCTAAGTTATGCAAGTGAAGTCTGGGGATTTGGTAAATCAAAAGGTATAGAGGCAATACATTTGAAATTTTGTAAACGTATTCTTACAATAAAGGCATCGACACCTAATGAATGTGTCCACGGTGAACTTGGTCGATATCCTCTATATGTTTCAAGATATGTACGTATTATAAAATATTGGACCAATTTACTAACGACAGATAACGTGCTTCTACGAATGGTATATAGAAGCTTAGTAAACGACTGCAATAATGGTACATGTATAAGCAATTTGATTACCAGTGTAAAGACCCTTCTAGACAATTTTGGGTTTTCATATGTATGGCAGAATCAAAATGCTGGCAATTTAAAATCATTTCACTTAAAATCTAAAGTAAGAGTTATCGACGTATTTAGACAGCAGTGGATCAGTGATCTGAGTAACTGTAGTTCTTTAAGTTTGTATAGAAGTTATAAGAATAGCTTCGGAATTGAGATTTATTTAAATACCCTGCCAAAAATGTACAAGACTATTCTTTCGAAGTTTATAATGTCCTCCCATAATCTCCGGGTTGTAACAGGTAGATATCAAAACAATAGAGAAGAGAGAGCTTTACGATTGTGCACTTTCTGTAACTCTAGAGATATTGAGGACGAATACCACTTTTTACTTGTTTGTCCTACATATAAAGACATTCGTACAAAATATGTTTCTCATTACTACCATAAAAGACCTAGGGTGTACATGTATAAGTTTGCAGAGTTAATGCAAGCGAGCAGCAAGGGTAAACTAACAGATTTGTGCAAATGCATTAACGAATCGTTCATGCGTCGGAAAGCCCTGATTAATACCCAACATAATCAGCCATAATTTGACAAAAGTAAATATTGTCATAAAAAGGTCCTTGCCCATAAGGATACTTATTCGTGCTCCGGCATTACATATATTTTTGTACATGTATTTATACTCCTACATATGTAAGAGTTTAACAATTTGTCAACACTTTAAGTGTTTTGATTATTTACTAATAAGAAGTTACGTTTGGCATGTTCAAAACAAGAATGCATTTATATATTGGCATTACAAAAATACGACCTTGTTAATTAATATTGAGTAGTATACGTGTGTATTTTTGCAACAATGTTATTACTATTTGTGATTAAGCGTTTATGAAATATGTATTTCTCACATGATTTCACATTGTATACACATTGTTTTACCATGTTTGTTGACGAGAAACTATTGTAGTTTAAGTCAATAATGTTATGTTCTGTTATTATGCTTACATGATAATTAGTCTCTTTTACGTGTAATTGAGAATCAAACAGTTGTTGCTTGGTACACCTGTACGAACAGGCACATATCAAATGACTTGTCATTTAAGTCATTTAAAGATAGCATTTTATACATGTTAATAATATAGAGTACATTTTCCTATGTAATATACAACTGTGTATAAAAGGGCCTCATTCATAATTTACAACTAACGGATAATCATTTGTTATTTCTTACTTTTTAAAATTGGAGCTATATAAGCTGACATAGACTTTTTAGTACATGTTCTTTCACAATGTAGTACATAATTTGACATTTAATAAACTGTCTATAAGTAGTTTTTTTTACTTTATGTCTGAACATTTGCACATAATGATGTTGTTATATTTTTAAAAGAGATTCTCCTATTGCCTCTATGAATCTGAATAAAGTAATGTTTCTAGCTTATTAATATGATATTATTTATACTTTTGGTATAAAAATAGAAATACATCATATCATTTACGTGTAACGCTTGATATTCATATTCATATTAAAGCAGTTTAAAAGACCATTAAATAGTTTATGCATCCAAAACAAAACATACAAGTTGTCAATGTATTGTTTATATTCATGCGCTAAAGACATATAACGTTTATTTATAATTATATTTATTAAAACAATCTTCGTGTGTCGATGGTTGATGCCACATGCATTTGTAACTCATAATCCACGTTGCCAGTGTTTGCTCGAGATGAAGCTACTTTTACGTAAACCCATGCTGTTTGTTTTGGCGTTCCACGGCTTATGAAACAATTTGTCTCTGATAATGCAAACATAGCCACTGGAATATTTGCCGTGCCTCCGTAAGACAGGTAAGGAAGCGTTTTCAATATTTGATTCGTTTTAAGTGTGTGTTTTTTCTTTCGCTTCGACATATGTGCATTTTTGTTATTTTCACATGTGACGGATAAATAAGTATCAATGTATTGTGATGAAAAGGTTATAAAATAGCAACTATAATATCCTGTGATTTGTAAAACTTTCTTGTTTGAGTGAATACTAGAAAATCGCTTTAGTTTATGACTTATAAAAGGTGCATATTTTAAAAAAAACTGTAGACCACTCTCTGTTTTTAGAAAGTAGCAAGTAGAACTGGCACAATCATCAATATAATAGATATACGCTATTAATATTTTCTCAACTGCCCTCTGAGGATTTCAAAATATCTGAAGACATTTCATTTGACCACATACAATGTTATTATTTAATAAAATACTGTAGTAGCGTTTTGGTACATGTAAGCATTTTCCGATTTTGATAGCTCCAGACTAACATCTTGGAATAAACGCAAACTTACGCCATAATAGCTGAAAGCATCTCTCATGAAGCCCCTAGTTGACCATTATGAGAACTTGTCTCGAAAAGCTAAGCAAGGATTGGTTTAATGTTCTGTCTGTACACTTATCATCATTCTTAAACTAAAATGTTGATTTTTTTCTATAAGTAAAGTTAATTTATTTTTTAAGTACACATTTATAAAAAAAAAACATTGCAAATTCTTGCATACATAGTAAACGCGCATACATGCTGTCTTAAATGAAATGGGAATGAATACATATATATATATATATGAATATATATATATATATATATATATATATATATATATATATATATATATATATATATATATATATATATATATATATATATATATATATATATAGTATTTTCTATCGAAAGAAAGTAAAAAAAGCGATCAATATATTAAGAAGTTGCCGATGTTAAAACTCTCAATTATCTCATGTTCCTACATTATCCTTCGTCAAATTGTCAATCGATTTCATATATGAAATACATGTATTTTGACGCATACGTAATTTTGAAAATAATATTGTATGTGTTTATAAATATCTTATTACAGATGTTTTCATTTCATTTGCAGTGGCAATACCCTTCTACCAATAAGACTAAGGGCTAAAGTCGGACACAAGTCAACGAATATATCACATTTAGATAGTTACATTTATCGGGCACACGCACCTAAAATTGTTTTCTCGACTGAACCGTTACAATATCTTTCTAATTATTTGCGAAGAATTATAATTAAATTGAATTCCCCAGCAAACCCCAGTAATGACTTGTCATTTGTCCTCGGAGTTCCCAGCGTTTGAAGTCGATTTTTTCTTTATCTAACGTCAGAGCAAAAATACAGTCTTTATATTGTTTTGCAATGGAAATCATAGATAGCGCTAATTTTATTTGTGTGCATGTTGTTTTTGTCAACACAAATGTGCATTGAAAAACTGATTATGTAGACGAGACTTGAAAAATGAAAATTTACTCTGCTGTTTTCGCGATCTGTTTAGATTAATGTATCTTAAGTCCTTGAACCGAACATCTAACTTAAAATTAAATTAAGAAAAAGTTATTTTTTTCATGATTTCACGTTGTACTTGCGTGTTTGCATTTACAAAACAATATCTGTCTTAGTATTTTTTTAACAAAGTACCTTTGATTGAAAAGAACAATCAGGATTTATTAGATACATGAAATTAAAATTTCTAAATGTAGTCAGGACACAGAATTTTCTGTCAAATTCAACAACTAGGTGTTAAAGTATTTAGTGAACCCTGAACATATTAAGTTCGCCTTTGTCTTATAGAAGCTTTGTTTCCGTTCAGTGTGCTTGCTAGACACTTTGCAAATAATTAAGAACGCAGTCGAGTGTTTTCTAAAGGTATTTGTATCATTACACTCTGAAAAATTGTCTAAAGCTATACCGTCATTATACAGTATTACAAAACTCGATCAATATGTCTTTTCCAATATCATATTTAGCTTAAGTTGCGTCTTAATTTTGAAATTAAGGTGATGATAAATATTTTGCGATGTTTTAGCCACAAAACTATGTTACCTGCTACATGTAAATGTCCGTAAAACCAGTCGAAATAAGTGATTGCTAACAATAAATTCCTAATGATTTCGGATAAAATCATATACTTGATAGAAAAGGGGAACGTTTGTCTAATTGTTCACAGCGATGTATGATTGCAGGCGATATCCCCGAAACTGTTAAACAGTCCCTCAATACCAGATGCTGTCACATAAACGTCAGAAAAATCAATTGCGCCTAACGTTTCTTTATCGTTATGCACGCATAACTAAATTTGTCAATACCTTTTAGTTTCAGAGCAATGAACGTGTTTTTGTCGCTTAGTGCAGTTAATTTCCTAGGTGTGTAGGCGATTTCCTATTACAAACTGTCCACCCCTTTAATAGACGTTTCAATATTTCAATTAGAAAACGCATTTATCATTTTATCACATCAATTTGAATTAGAAGTGAAAATTTTCCCATCCTGCTTACTGGCTTCATTCTAATGAGATGAATTATTTCTCATATGTAGTTTCGTAAGATTTTTGAATGTATCAGCTGTGTTTTGAGCTTTCTGCGAGTATGTTGCCTTCTTTGATATTTAGTTTATTTTAAATGGGCATCAATTAAAGTAAATTTCAGAGTTGCCATTGATTCTTCCTCGCCCTGAACTGAAATTTAATTATATTCACACTTTTTTTGAACGACAGCTTTGCGTAACAGATTGGCACAGCTATATTAAGACTTCTAGTCCTTTTGTGTAAGCTTTAATAAATCTAAAGGTACTACAATTTTGATCAATAACTACTAATTTTGAGACAATGGATGATGAACTTGGTACATAGAGAGATAGATTTTGATACAATTAATTAGAGTTTGATGACAATCGATGGCTAGGAGGTGGAAGTGCTTAAAAATAAAATGTTAACATAAATCCCTGCATACATGTATACATGTATTTACACAATGTCCTTGTGTACCGTTTCCTTCCACTGGCATGCAATATGGCCATTTTTATTGTATTTCAGACAATTACTCCGCATTTCAAAAACTTACTTTGCCTGCCAAAACATAGAATTGCTTTTAATTGAAGTTAAAATAAGGAACAATGGAAACCTAGTTTCGTCTCGTTTAACAATCTGTGACGAACATTGTAATTACTTGCGAGAAACTCTATAATTACATAGAGAGAAGCTGAAGTTACTGCAGCGATGGCAGTATCTGCCGTACATTAAACGATGATTACACTGATTTACACCACATGTTAACAAAAGCAGAAAGACGGTGAATTTCGAAACACCGACATGATATAAATAATTTTTTTATCATTTTGACTAGATAAAAGCACATGTTAAAAAGTGATGCAGTTTCCGAGTTTATTTCTTATCGGACTCACGATCATGAAACATACTAATGCATTTGTAATTATGTTTGGTTTAGTTGTATCACACTTTCCCAGAATATTGGATTTTGGGATGCAAGAAGAATATGGTATAAGGAAGATAGTGTTGTATCATTTTGTGCACATAACATTGCTCCTGACAAGGTTGTTTCCGTTGATGTGAAGTTTCGCATTTAGTAAAATATATGCACTACCTCACACATTAAACGCATCCACATACATATGTAGCAAAAGCATCGCCATTGAGTTTTCTATTTTACTGAACGTGGACGAACATACACGTATATACATCATAGCTTTTTTACATATGAACCCGGTGTCTCTAGCAACCTTTAATCGGTTCGACTTAAAATGGCTGACGATCAAAGGCATACATGCATGTAAGTAAAATGAAGTGCAGAAATATGTGCTCATACATAATTAATAATCTTGAATTGGTCTAACTTTTTACTTTTAAACATATTTAGAGTGAACTGATATGTTATACAAAAGCGTAACTTTGAATCCATTCTGTATTTTTTTACTTTCATTATATAATCCATCTTGTACTGAAACTATCTTCTTAAATTATACTTTAAACGAATATAGACAAGAGTTGCAGTATACATTAATTGCATGGGCTTTAAAGTGCAGCATCATTTCGTTAAGCATTATGGTAATTTAAGATCGGTTCAATTTACAGTTCTTTTGTTAAATTACTAATGTCTCTGAATTCAGGTGTATATCTTAAATTACATTATTACATTAATTTAAACGTTTCGTTTTAAGTTAACATCTGACATATAAACACATGGCGGTAAGTATTTTTCAATGCGAAAGAGAAGAAAAGGCAACTATGAAACCATCTGAGCCAAGTGCATCTCCATGTTAACGGTGACAATGTAGTTACCGGAACAATTTGTTTTCTGTGCAAAAATAGCAGACGGTTTAGAGTCACATGCGACAGCGACGTGTCATGTTTCTTTTCCGATTATCATTCCAAACATAACACAGGAAACGACGGTTATTTTTACTCTAATTAATGAAATGGCATTGAGCGTAATACTCCAATGATAGTTTAAATCTAGCACCAAAATACTACATATCTAGTGGAGTATAACAAAACGGAAATATAATTGATTATTAGTCGGAAAGTAGCCTTTTACCTGCATATGAAAAAAATCATTTGTACTTTAACTAGAATCGGCTGTAATTGCTAGATCTTATTCCTGCTTGAAATATTGTATAAATAAGGAACCGTGAAATAATTATGCTTATAAAATGGTCTTTGAAGATTTTGCTTCCGAAATGCCAGGATTTCCTAGCTTTTATCCACGTTTGCTGACACACAAATTTAATATGTCAAGGAAAATAGGAAATACTTCTGCATAAAGTTTCTACTAAAGGAAAACCGTCATAAAGTGCCCATTGTTATACACAATGATTCACTTAAGCAAACATAGTAGACAATGATCAGATTGTATGACTACGTCACGATACTATTTATAATGTTGATAAAAGTTGAGATCTCAGCGTCAATCACCACTGTGTATTGAAAATCTTGAAGCCAATGCGAACATTAGCACGGCTTTATGAATGTGTTTTTTTTTTCTGTACAAAGTTTAAACTGAACATCACTAGTTTTATCTTGTTGACAATACAATTTGGTGTTTGTATATTTGTTTCAGAATTAACCCGCCATAGTAGATTATCTTACAACTTTATTTTTTCATGGTCTTGTATTTTTTTCTAGACAAGTCATGTTCCATTGTTTTGTCTGATTGAATGTCTCTGTAAAACAAAGCTATAAGTTTGCAGTCTGTAGACGTAGATCATTGTCGTTGAAATTCAAGCAAGTGCATTTGCACGTATTTGTAATACTGTTGATATTTAACCAACGTGATACTTATCATTAAATTAACTGTACTTAAAGTGAAAATAGCATAATAGCGTGGGGATAATGTTTTTCAAGCAGTGAGATGGACAGTGTTTTCCCATAAAACAAACTGGACAGATTCTATTTTCAGTGATTTTCCCATTGGTGATTGTTTCCTAACCTATGCCTTTGTAATGTGTGGCTAACTTTTTCGAGACGTAATGAGGAATTGAGCTTTCTAACCAGAGCCATCAATTATGTCGTCACATAGATCCTGGAAGTTTAAAAAATTAAACGCTTTTTTGCCTTAAGTTCTTTGGTACACAGCATATATCTTATTTGGCCTCATTTGCTATTGAAACAGTGATGCAAAATGCTGGGTTTGATTGTTATTGATGCAGTATAATGGTCATTTAACACACAGAAGAATTTAACGTACATGTAATTCAAGAAAGGGAATGTTAATGTGTTACATTATTGAGTTTTAGTGTGAAGAGTTGCAATGGTTACTGGTTGTCATTATCATATAATACGATTCTAGTCATATTTGTAAAAGCGTCGTTTTGTAGGCTTGTGTATGCTCAGTCAAACTAACAAGCCTATTCAATCTCAAACCATGTCACACTATATCAATGTTGTCTTTAACTATTATTTAGTTAAAATACTTTTCACTGTCATTGGTTACTTGGTTACTTTCCGCCCAAATGTGAAATACTTTATCATGTTTGTGTCAAGTTGGCGAGTTTGATGACATGATATGTTGCTACAGTGACTTAGTGATTGGCTAAATTGTATGATTTAACATGAATTAAAATGCGGTATGTCTTTGTTCGTTATAAGAGATTACTAGCATTAATGTTTGTCGATTATAGGTAGTACTGAGTTGACTTATTGTGTACGTACCTTACCGATTATCTCATTTATCATACTTGTTTCGTTATTTACAAGTCTACCTTAAATATTATATATGAAACTTAACTTTTGTTCAATGTTCAGATGGTTGTTGTGAATTGACCCTTTACATCGTGCACAGATGTTGACATTATCGCCAAAGAGTTCACATATAACGTTTTAAGACTTATTTTAAAACCTAGCACATACAAAATTTCTATTTGCTGACTGACCGTTTCAAGGCGATAACTGTTGGGTTTGCTCTTTTTGTTAAATGACTCACATAGATTTGTTCTTACTTTTACTTTTGGCATGTACGTGAATACCTTTGACTTGTGCATTTTCAGGGTTTGATAAATGTTGGCTCATAGGACTTTGTCATTATATTCTTATTCTATACGCTCCTTGTTATTAAAGAAGACTCGACCTAAATGGACCAGTGTCTATTGTAATACGAGTTTGCAAACCTATGATAGCTAGATAACAAAGACAAACGAAGACAATAAGCGGAAGCTTCCTTAATGGAGACCACGGATATCAATTGCGGTAATGATGCACTGGCAAAAGGCTTAATATACAGACCGCAATGTGAGCCGTCGTCTTTTATACATATGTATAGAAGGAAATAACATATACACATGTATTTCAATACCTAGCTGCAATTTGTTCATAAATGAAACTGTCCGAAGAACCAGTAATTCTTGTATAACACCTCTAGAAGAACATTTATCTAAAATAGTTGAGAAATTATTAGGAACAAGATGGTGCTATTTTTTTATATCATTTCAGCTACAAATTTAAATGAAGCATTTATCTTTATGCTTAGAAGTAAAAAACAAACAAACGAATGAACATCCATTCTGATAGCATGTTATCTTTCTCAAGAAAAGTTGATAATCAAGAAAAGTTGATAGAACTCACTGTTGAGGTATGCAACAGAACACTTTTTTTATTGTTTTAAAATGCAACTATTTTTATTCTTTTCTTTTTCTTTTTTGTCTTCTTTTTTTAAATTTGTTTTGTTTTTGTTTGTTTTTTTGGTTGTTGTCTTTTTGTTTTCTTTTCTTTTTTGTCATACAACTAACTGATCCAGAAACGAAAATATAACCATTAAATATAAAATCACTCTGATACTTCATCAAGGGTGTAATACGGTTTGCACGCTACAGTCAGTTAACCATATACTTACATATTTCTTACTTACAATGTACTCAGTAGTTCTGTCATTGAGAACTTTTTGCATAGACTTTTGTATTTACATAGATCAGGATCAGTCTGCCTTCGTTTTTGTTTTCTTAGAGTCTTATTAGTTAACTTTACCAATGATATCAAAGTGGAATTAAATGTTGAAGAGTAATGATGGCCTGTTTTAAATATGTAAGCTTATCAGGAATTAAAATAAAATTCTTTGATTGAACTACTTTATATTTTTGTTGACATTATCATGAAAAGTCACGTATCTTGTTTGACATCTTTCTACTGCGCATTAACACGATAGATCTTGGTTAAGGATAATAAATCAAACAAAGAGCGACCTGCAGGTATTAGATAAGTTTGACTTTATACTGAAGGATTATAAATTGTGTAAAATCAAAGTTATTGCAAATAAAACACATTTACACTAATTATGTTGCTATTGGGCTTATATGCAAATGGATGAACTAGTGATTGTTTTGAAATTTTCTTTCGCATGCCAACCCAACGCATTCACATACTGGAACAACGCTGATCACCACCAGCCAACAACCTGGCGCATTCCTGTTTTATTATAACAGGAGATACAGGGTTAAGTTAGTATTTGTCTAAACTGCAGCGCTGTCTTCGTTTAGAATGTCTGCTAGACACTTAGCAAGTAATTGAGCAAGCCTAAAAGGTCTGCTTGAACTGTAATTTTACCATTAGAGTCTGGCGCTGGTAGGCGTTACCTCATAAACATACATCACAAACCCTAACGTGTAATTTCCTGTTATTATTTCGATTGTTTTTGTGGTCATTTTGGAAGAAACAACATGATGTTAGACGCTTTATTATTGTTCTATTGTCTCATCGTTGTAAAATGCATAGGAGCACAAGGTTGCAATATAGCAATTTTTTCATATTTGTTTGGTAATATGCATTCATATATTGTTTATTTCATTATAAAATACTTTTAACAGATTATATACTCACACAACGTTTCGTGTCCAAACTATATTTATTGAACATGTACGTGTTACACTGTAATATGATGCCTTTGTCATATTGTGTACATAATTTCAATATTTATTTTAAAACAAACAATTTCAAGTCTGACTCTTAGAAGTTTGGTCAAAATTTAGCATTTAAACTCAAGTGCGTACGTATTTATGTTCAAGTTTTCGGTTATTGTTTTTGAGTACACAGCTGGAAATATTGTTAATTAGCAGACTTTCTATTTTGTATTTTTGTTGCAACTTTAAATAAAACAACATTGAGGAAAAGAAACACGAAACTGGAACAACATTGTTCCATATAGACAACACTATAATATTTTCGTCTCGCACAACATAACATGTCTTAGTTTCCACCGTCTTAGACAGGTAAGTTTGCCAATTGTTCTGCGCTTGAAGTTAATTTTGTCATTCAACCAATTTCGTTTCCTACCTGTGCTGGGTTGATGCTATTACAAAGCGATTTTGCTCCATCTACTTTATGTATTCTTGGGTTTCTTTTTTTCTACTTTACTTTAGATCAAGAGTCTCGATTTTCATCTCGTCATTCCTTAAGCTTTAGTAAATCTAGCATGAAACGACAACAAGGCATTAACCGTGTTTGTGTATTTGCACGGCTTTTGCTTGGGTTAAAGCAATTTTTCATAAAGAAAGCTACATAATATATCATTAAATCGCTACCTGGAAAAGGCATGTATCTTTGAATCGCTACTTTGAAAAGGCATGTGTCATTAAATCGCTACTTTGAAAAGGCATGTATCATTGAATCGCTACTTTGAAAAGGCATGTATCATTAAATCGCTACTTTGAAAAGGCATGTATCATTAAATCGCTACTTTGAAAAGGCATGGCTTATATATTAATATCTAAATAATTCTGGACTTCTGGACAAAATGATTGGATTAACATAAATGAGAATATTAATAAACTTAAATTCTCACTAAAACGTGGAATTCAAAATTGTTACAGACGTTTAAATGAGGACATATTTGTTCTGTAAGTTCACGTCATTTTAAACTTTATACGATTGTACAGACATGTCGCTTGATGGCACTTAACATCTCATGGCTATTGCGGTATGCAACTCTATGGGTTTTACTTGATATATAAAGCTTTGTTGGACGTCGTCAAAATATTAATAATAAGATTTCTGATTATATTAAACAATTTCTGTGTTAGCATCACATTGAAATATTACAATGTCTTTCACCGTGATGCTATTGATTAACGCACTTGGGTAATTTCATGTTATTGTCAAACAGCAAATCGTTATGGAAAGAGTCCAACTACCTAACACACTACTCTTATCAATTCCCAATTTAAACTTTGTTATGAAAGCTTAATTCCATTTTAAACTTGTATAGGCCATATTGTTTATTGATAATGTAATTTAATGGACCCATCCTAAATATAAGAGAAAAATCGTTGTTTGCAAGTATGGGGTTTTCACAATAACACTTAATAATAGACTTTCCTCTCATTAACAATAACTGCTGCATAAAAGTCTTGTTTGTTTCAGAAGTAATAAATCCACTTTTAATCATATGTTCAAGTCAATGCAGCTGCAATTTTATAAACTTTCTTACGCAGTTTTAACGATTTGTAGTCGCTTTCGACAGAATGACTGCTACGAATGTATGACAAAATCTCATGCCTACATGTATTGCAACATATATTATTATTTTTTAAAAAAAAAAAACCTCAGTGGTATCCATATGCCAGTCAAATGTAAAAGCTGCAAAAAAAAAATCTGAGACTATACCTAACATAAAATAAAGCAAATCAAACAGTTTCTTTATACTTTTCTTCTAAAAGCAAAGGGCAACACTGTCATAAAATTAGAACGAAAGGCTGGTGAAACATAGTTACAGAAATATTTAAAAGAGAACACTTTGCACATACTCTCTCTGAAATCCTACTCCAACTCTTAATAGTCTATTCTTACTGGATAAACAACATTCACCTGCCTTTTATCACATGATGTTACAAAAACGTGCAATCGTTGCTTAACATGATAAAAATTGACGATTTCAATCTTCTAAGCGAACGGGGGTAACCAAATTTAATTCCAAATGTCCAAGCGCTTATGTTTTCTTTGGTAAGTTATGACGAAAGTAGTGACGTCATTGAAAAATAATGTCCACATTGATTTTAGAAAAGGGGTATTATTTTAATTAAAAAAACAACACAAAAACGCTTGATTATAAATGAAATCTTTTTTATTCAAGAACAAACATGACCAGAGAATAATACACAAAACAGGTATAATCTTAGTGATTTATATAAAAACTGAAACAAACCGCACATATTGGCGACTTATGTATACATGTATCAAATTTACATTATTCATTATCCAATTTGTTCGTTTGTTTTTACTCAGCAATAATAAAGTAAATATTATATCAGGGAACAGCATAAGGGTCCAACTAAATATCAGACCATTTCGTTATGTGGAAGTTCGAAGTAAATTTATAGTTAATTTAGTATCATACGTCACAATCCATCTGAGTAAAGGAGACAGGTAGTGAATATTTAAAACAATGGGATGTCATCTGGTTAATATTTCATTTGACATCGTTTCAAATTATATTTGTATTCGCTTTGTTATTAAGAACGATTGTATTTTTAAACCGATTAAAATTCAATTTGTCAGCAATCTGCATTGAAAGAGAAACTGACATGCCGGAAAGAGATCTCATTTGAAATGGGTTTTGTTAAAACACAATTTGATTACAAATACGTTATTTTTGGTGAGCAGTGGAAAATTCCTAGCCCCTTTTGTAGAACATTATTGATTAAAGCGATGTAACAAGAAAATTGGTGCAAATGCAATCTTCAATAATACCCGTAATTCCCTGTAGTCAATAACATGCAACACACGATCACATTTGCTAGAAGGAAGGCTTATACTTATAAACATTAACTTTGTAAGATCGCTTCACGCTGCTTCTATAAAAGGGCTATCAAAAACGAAGAAAAGATAAAAAATATTTGGTTTCAGCAATTACAAGAAACTTTGCAAAAGGTCTTGCCAAAGGAAAAAACAACGAAAGCCGAAAAACTGTCCTTCGCTGATCAACTTAAACAACTTAAACGCCATTACAGCAAATCTCTTTCCTTATGTTTTGGCTTGTAAGTAGTCTGAAGTAAAAGAACTCTCACCTTATTGCAAACAAACTGGAATTTTTATATGATAACCGGTTATTATATCATAGTGCTGACAGACAACAATCATATCTTCAGAGCGCATGAAATATTATAGGAATATGATGGATGGTTATTAAAAGAACTAAGATGACGCCGCGATGAAAGTCACTGTCGAGAAAGTATACAATTATGTAATCTCCTTATCTTTGCGACGGATGACATGGACGCAAACACTGCCTCAACCGACAAAAGTAAAGTTTTATGACACAATAACTAAAAATGTTAAAGTGTGATTCTTTATTGTAAACTTAGCCATTTACCTAGTATATCTTTAAGCATGACTTATTTACATGTACCAACAGCTACAGTACACATATTAGCAGCTATATATTATTTGCAGCAAGAAACCTATAATAAATGATTTTTCAGCGTTACGTGACAAATGTTCCAAGCAAATACTGCATACTGAGCACACAGAAAGCATCACAAAAAAGAACGGCATTAGCAGACTTTTAAAGTTATTAAGCTCTTTCCTTTCCCTAACTTCCTCTGCTCCCAGGTCCTCTGTGGAAATTTTGGATCTGAAAAGGAAATGATCAAGCTTATCGACATTTCGAGGGAGCCACACACATAACGGTGCTGAAATAAGATGTGTCCTTTTTAGAATTCCCTGCATATCTCTCTGGAGAATTTGTGTTTTCTAAATTGAGATGCGCGATTTGCTAGCCTTTCAATTTTTATAAGGAATGTCATTCAACTGAAACGAGTATTTTTATGTTGACATGTTCAGTTCGAATTTGCACAACTATCAAATGTACTTTTTTTTTATTTTAACATTCATTTAATTATGCCATAATCACACATCTACCTGTTATGTGAAAATACATTAACCCAGGAAGCGTACATGGTTGCGTTATATTTCTTGATCGTTTATTGTTTTTCTAAGACAATGCATAAAGCAGTTATGCGAATTTTGAAAACTGGTTATCTAGAGAATTATATATTACTAATCGAGTTCCTTGATAAATTTGGATAAACAGCATTTTAATGCATTTTCGTAATCTTGAAAAAGAGCTTTAGTTAGTTGTATTATGTAATGGGTAAGTTGTATATTTAATATTACATCTGTCTAAATTGCGTTTGAGACACGATGCTAGAAGCCTAATCACATGAGCTTTATGCTCTGTATTTTAAGGATAAAGTCAATAACTCCGTAGCATATCGTACGCATAAATAAATAATATGCCGCCCTAATGTAGAACTATGTCTGGAAGCAAAACACATTTATTTGCATTAATGCTTGGAACTGGTATAATTCCATCAATCCAATACGACGTTTGGAGAACTACTGGCCCGATAAGTACGATCCGTTATATCCTTTATGTTTTATAGCAGTTATATAGAAAAATTAGGATTTTGACAGGGTACTATTGGAGTCGTATACATCTTATAATGTTTTCCGTTGTATTTCGTTACCTCCACAGTAAGTCATTAATAGATCATGGCGCTAAAAGAAAAGGAATAAAAATGCGTTAAATGATTGTGTGTCATTTTGGATTCAGTTTAATGTCAAAGTGTCTATGCTTTCGGTCCTTTGTAATTGGAACTTACAATGAAGAACATATGGTTGCAGTATAGAAAGATGAGACTTTACAACATATGGCTGCAGAATAGAGGGATGAGACTTTACAACATATGGCTGAAGTATAGAGGGATGAAACTTTACAACATATGGCTGCAGAATAGAGAGGTGAGACTTTACAACATATGGCTGAAGTATAGAGGGATGAGACTTTACAACATATGGCTGCAGCATAGAGACATGAGACTTTACAACATATGACTGCAGTATAGAAGGATGAGACTTTACAACTTATGGCTGCAGTATAGAAGGATGAGACTTTACAACATATGGCTGCAGTATAGAGAGGTGAGACTTTACAACATATGGCTGAAGTATAGAGAGATGAGACTTTACAACTTATGGTTGCAGTATAGAGGGATCAGACTTTACAACTTATGGCTGCAGTATAGAAGGATGAGACTTTACAACATATCCCTGCAGTATAGAGGGATGAGACTTTACAGCATATGGCTGAAGTATAGATAGAGGAAACTTTACAACATATGACTGCAGTATAGAAAGATGAGACTTTACAACATATGACTGCAGTATAGAAAGATGAGACTTTACAACTTGTGGCTGCAGTATAGAGAGGTGAGACTTTACAACATATGGCTGAAGTATAGATAGAGGAAACTTTACAACATATGACTGCAGTATAGAAAGATGAGACTTTACAACATATGACTGCAGTATAGAAAGATGAGACTTTACAACTTGTGGCTGCAGTATAGAGAGGTGAGACTTTACAACATATGGCTGAAGTATAGATAGAGGAAATTTTACAACATATGGCTGCAGTATAGAAAGATGAGACTTTACAACATATGACTGCAGTATAGAAGGATGAGACTTTACAACATATCTCTGCAGTATAGAGGGATGAGACTTTACAACATATTGCTGAAGTATAGATAGAGGAAACTTTACAACATATGGCTGCAGTATAGAGAGATGAGACTTTACAACTTATGGTTGCAGTATAGAGGGACCAGACTTTGCAACATATGGTTGCAGTATAGAGATATGAGACTTTACAACTTATGGCTGAAGTACAGAGGGATGAGACTTTACAACATATGGTTGCAGTATAGAGAGATGAGACTTTACAATGTATGGCTGCAGTATAGAGGGATGAGACCTTACAACATATGGTTGCAGTATAGAAAGATGAGACTTTACAACATATGGTTGCAGTATAGAGAGACGAGACTTTACAACTTATGGTTGCAGTATAGAGGGATGAGACTTTACAACATATGGCTGCAGTATAGAGGGGTAAGACTTTACAACATATGGTTGCAATATAGAGACATGAGACTTAACAACATATGGCTGAAGTATAGAGGGATGAGACTTTACAACTTCTTGTTGCAGTATAGAGAGATGAGACTTTACAACATATGGCTGCAGTATAGAGAGATGAGACTTTACAACATATGGCTGCAGTATAGAGAGATGAGACTTTACAACATATGGCTGCAGTATAGAGAGATGAGACTTTACAACTTATGGTTGTAGTATAGAGAGATGAGACTTTACAACATATGGCTGCAGTATGGAGAGATGAGACTTTACAACATATGGTTGCAGTATAGAGGGATGAGACTTTACAACATATGGTTGCAGTATAGAAAGATGAGACTTTACAACTTATGGTTGCAGTATAGAGAGACGAAACTTTACAACATATGGCTGCAGTATAGAGAGATGAGACTTTACAACTTATGGCTGCAGTATAGAGGGATGAGACTTTACAACATATGGTTGCAGTATAGAGAGATGAGACTTTACAATGTATGGCTGCAGTATAGAGAGATGAGACTTTACAACATATGGCTGCAGTATAGAGAGATGAGACTTTACAACTTATGGTTGTAGTATAGAGAGATGAGACTTTACAACATATGGCTGCAGTATAGAGAGATGAGACTTTACAACTTATGGTTGCAGTATAGAGAGATGAGACTTTACAACATATGGCTGCAGTATAGAGAGATGAGACTTTACAACTTATGGCTGCAGTATAGAGGGATAAGACTTTACAACATATGACTGCAGTATAGAAAGATGAGACTTTACAACTTGTGGCTGCAGTATAGAGAGGTGAGACTTTACAACATATGGCTGAAGTATAGATAGAGGAAATTTTACAACATATGGCTGCAGTATAGAAAGATGAGACTTTACAACATATGACTGCAGTATAGAAGGATGAGACTTTACAACATATCTCTGCAGTATAGAGGGATGAGACTTTACAACATATTGCTGAAGTATAGATAGAGGAAACTTTACAACATATGGCTGCAGTATAGAGAGATGAGACTTTACAACTTATGGTTGCAGTATAGAGGGATCAGACTTTGCAACATATGGTTGCAGTATAGAGATATGAGACTTTACAACTTATGGCTGCAGTACAGAGGGATGAGATTTTACAACATATGGTTGCAGTATAGAGAGATGAGACTTTACAATGTATGGCTGCAGTATAGAGGGATGAGACTTTACAACATATGGTTGCAGTATAGAAAGATGAGACTTTACAACATATGGTTGCAGTATAGAGAGACGAGACTTTACAACTTATGGTTGCAGTATAGAGGGATGAGACTTTACAACATATGGCTGCAGTATAGAGGGGTAAGACTTTACAACATATGGTTGCAATATAGAGACATGAGACTTTACAACTTATGGTTGTAGTATAGAGAGATGAGACTTTACAACATATGGCTGCAGTATAGAGAGATGAGACTTTACAACATATGGCTGCAGTATAGACAGATGAGACTTTACAACATATGGCTGCAGTATAGAGAGATGAGACTTTACAACTTATGGTTGTAGTATAGAGAGATGAGACTTTACAACATATGGCTGCAGTATGGAGAGATGAGACTTTACAACATATGGTTGCAGTATAGAGGGATGAGACTTTACAACATATGGTTGCAGTATAGAAAGATGAGACTTTACAACTTATGGTTGCAGTATAGAGAGACGAAACTTTACAACATATGGCTGCAGTATAGAGAGATGAGACTTTACAACTTATGGCTGCAGTATAGAGAGATGAGACTTTACAACTTATGGTTGCAGTATAGAGAGATGAGACTTTACAATGTATGGCTGCAGTATAGAGAGATGAGACTTTACAACATATGGCTGCAGTATAGAGAGATGAGACTTTACAACATATGGCTGCAGTATATAGAGATGAGACTTTACAACTTATGGTTGCAGTATAGAGAGATGAGACTTTACAACTTCTTGTTGCAGCATAGAGAGATGAGACTTTACAACATATGGCTGCAGTATAGAGAGATGAGACTTTACAACATATTGCTGCAGTATAGAGAGATGAGACTTTACAACATATGGCTGCAGTATAGAGAGATGAGACTTTACAACTTATGGTTGTAGTATAGAGAGATGAGACTTTACAACATATGGCTGCAGTATAGAGAGATGAGACTTTACAACTTATGGTTGCAGTATAGAGAGATGAGACTTTACAACATATGGCTGCAGTATAGAGAGATGAGACTTTACAACTTATGGCTGCAGTATAGAGGGATAAGACTTTACAACATATGGCTGCAGTATAGAGAGATGAGACTTTACAACATATGGCTGCAGAATAGAGGGATGAGAATTTACAACATATGGCTGCAGTATGGAGACATGAGACTTTACAACATATGGCTGCAGTATAGAGAGATGAGACTTTACAACATATGGCTGCAGTATATAGAGATGAGACTTTACAACTTATGGTTGCAGTATAGAGAGATGAGACTTTACAACATATGGCTGCAGTATAGAGAGATGAGACTTTACAACTTATGGTTGCAGTATAGGGAGATGAGACTTTACAACATATGGCTGCAGTATAGAGAGATGAGACTTTACAACATATGGTTGCAGTATAGAGGGATGAGACTTTACAACATATGGTTGCAGTATAGAAAGATGAGACTTTACAACTTATGGTTGCTGTAATTGCAATCTCTAAAGTAGTGAAGTATTCATCTTCAAATTTAAGTTGGTTAAGCCTTGTTTAGATGTCTTTGCTACTATCAGATGAAATGAAACCTCAGTATAAATAGCACACTAACAGGACATTAACTTAAATAAAATCTGAAAATTATTTCCAATTACTATAGTTTATATTTGTTTTACATACACCTTTTGACATCAACTTATAAAGTAACTGTAATTTCTTATCAATCCCTCCTCCGAAAGTGTTTCTATTTAGAATATTGCTGCCTAAACAATATGTAATTAACGTAAAAGAGCAATTAGTACACTGTATTTTTGTACTTATGCACTGTTTGGCATTAACAAGCAAACAAGCATTTTCTAACGCACCGCCATGTTATTTTGGAATGCACTCATTAACTATAGTTTTCATTTCGTCGGGATGAAAATATGGTGTTGGTTACAGCTTTTGAATGCAGTGTGTTCACTTTATACGTTCGTTGATGGTTCAAATCTTCACTCTCATGTAATGCGCCCCCTACTTCAATTTGCAAACAGTAATTGTACTATGATGTGAAATAGGGAAATTGTAATTAACTAATTTTAAGTGATCGTTTGATCTATAGTTTCATCTGATAATCCAACGCCCCTCCCTTGCAGTTTTTGCCTAGAATTTATATTCTTGATTTCGATGCGTATAAGGATGAGTACAATGTAACAATACATTGTCCGGCATTATAATTCAATATTAGTTTAGATGTGTGGTTCAAGCTTTATTAGTTAAACATAAGAACTATGTACATCGCTCCTTTGTAAAATATTATGTCACAGTAGCAATTTTAGGTTGGTCTTCCCTTTCGAGGTTCGGCTTGTTTGTCTTTATGCATTTATCTTTTAATGGATAATCATACATGTATTTCAAAATAATGTTAATGAAACTAGAAGGTTAGATTTTTTAATGTTACATTTTATTTGTTAGAAAATATTGACATTGTGACCTACCAGTTATGATTCAGTAATACGAAAGGGGAAATGGTTTCTCAAATACACAAAAAATCCTGTTTTACTATGTCGCGAAATACAGTCGCATATTTTGTACATATTCGCTACTATGGATTATACAAACCATTGTTCACTTTTAATATAGAATGCATGCGCTTGCACTTAACTAGGAGGAATGATGTGCATTTACATTGTCAGTATTATTTGTCAGCCTACCGTGTAAGGTTAATGTACCATTAACATTTATAGCGAATACATCACGTTACGATTACCAGCATCCTAAAATAACAATTTGCCTTACACTCACGAGAAGCCGGCAAACGAGTAAGGCCATTCTCAGAATTATCTCGGCATATGAAGTGACATGACCTGACATTGAACGCTATTAAACATCTCCTTTTTCCATCTCTCTCTGTTCCCGGGTCCACTGCGGAAATTATGGACCAGGAAAGGAAATGATAAAGATTATCGAGGCTAAATAAGATCTCCACATCCTTTCGTCTTCCTCGTTTTTTTCTGTGAAGAAATGATGAGTTCTGCTTAATGGAGATAAGATAATGTGCTTGTCTTTTGATTGTTGATGATGGTTCAGCAGAATTACGATTAATGTTCTGTGATGAAATATAAAGAGCATTTATGAAGATGTATATTTAAATATTCTACTATGATATGCATACATTGTTGTATGACTTGTAAACGTGTTCAGTCATTTTGGTCACGCGAATAGTTGGTAAAAACTCATACTAACGTTCATTAAATAGTACAATTATATATGATATAGTTGCGAAGAATCCGGGTCTGCGTTAGCTCGATATATTAAATTGTAAATTTATTTGGAAATGCTCCACGGCTTCAAATATACGAACAGTTAAATCGATTGTTTTCTGGTCTATACTGTCTCTATATGTTTGTGCTATATGCAATTCTCTATATGTTTGTGCTATATGCAATTCTCTATATGTTTGTGATATATGCAATTCTCTATATGCTTGTGGTATGGGCAATTCTCTATATGTTTGATGTATAGGCAGTTCTCTATGTTAGATGGATAGGCAGTTCTCTATGTTTGATGTATAGGCAGTTCTCTATGTTTGATGTATAGGCAGTTCTCTATGTTTGATGTATAGGCAGTTCTCTATGTTAGATGTATAGGCAGTTCTCTATGTTTGATGTATAGGCAGTTCTCTATGTTTGATGTATAGGCAGTTCTCTATGTTTGATGTATAGGCAGTTCTCTATGTTTGATGTATAGGCAGTTCTCTACGTTTGATGTATAGGTAGTTCTCTATGTTAGATATATAGGCAGTTCTCTATGTTTGATGTATAGGCAGTTCTCTATGTTTGATGTATAGGCAGTTCTCTATGTTTGATGTATAGGCAGTTCTCTTTGTTTGATGTATAGGCAGTTCTCTACGTTTGATGTATAGGCAGTTCTCTATGTTTGATGTATAGGCAGTTCTCTATGTTTGATGTGTAGGCAGTTCTCTATATGCGTATGGTATAGGCAATGCTCTATATGGTTGTGGTATAGGCAATTTTTATGTTTTTTGTATAGGCAATTCTCTATATGTTTGTGATATAGTCAATCTGCTAGATACAACATTTTATTGCTAATCCGGTCTTGTACACAGTGGACTGATTTCTATGTATGTTGTTTGTACATACTTTCATGTGTTCATTGTTGTACTTACGATGCAGATGCTTACTGTTGTTTGTTTGTATGTTGCTGTATAAAATTATAATCACCCATACACTGTTTGTCTTTATACACTTCGCGCGAGGTTGGAGTTCTCCATAGTCCGGTACAGCATTCATTTCGATATTTTGCCAACTAAGTGTACCAAAACGGTAATGCTTCTTTTCCCCTATTGATGTTATTTTTTGTGTCAGTGTTTTGTCACGGTTGAATCTAAATTGCATATTAAAATTTTTATACTGGCTACCCCAAAACTTTATTTATCACGAATCTTTCTAATTGTGTCTATTATTATGCATTTCTTTAGTATAATATTCTTATTTAACGTAACAAATTACGCTATAATTAAGAGCCATAAAAACATTTATTTGGCTTTTGCTGGCAATAGGTATGTTCTCCGTAATAAGGCAATTTTTTGGCATCTGGCAGACTTAAGATATGGTAAAATATCCTGTATGTTATGTTTTGTTCCAGAAAGGTGTACATACTGATCATGGACCATTTTACTTCTCTTAACAAAGGAGTACATTTATTTTAGGCAATGGCCTTGTCCCATAAAACATGGTCAGGAAGGGAAAAACTAAATAAAACCATATATTATCAGATACAAAATTAATAAAACACACAGTGAATTAAAAATTCTGTTAACCAAACCGGGAATTAAACAATTCTGTTTAGGTAATTGTAATTCTACAGTTAATACTTATATTGTAGTATAATTTGTGTCATAGTTCCGGTCAATGGCTAAGATTGTCTGTATGTTTAGTATGTGTGTATGTAGTTTACTAATTACAAATACTTATCAGTCATGGCTTTATTTCGCACCTTTATATTTCGAAGATCTAGTATAGCACGGTTTTGATGCCTGAATGTACACGTAATAGCACTTGATATGTTTAAAAAGAAAAACAAAATATAGAGTATTCAATAAACATAAAATTCGAATGAAAGTAAACAAGTCGGAGGCGATGGGGTGTAAATTGTTTTTACCATTTTATGTAAAATATTGAAAATACCGTGTGTGTTTTTTAAAACACGAACAGTCAGACGTCAGATAACTGAAAATAGGTTGGCAACCATGAACCCATTTGGCATCGACCGAACTTAATGTAAATAAGTGTCTAAATATGAATTTCTTAATATTGTTTCTGTGTACTTGAGCAACGTGGTTTATATTTATATATATTTTATGGTGTACGCCGAAAGTCCAGTTCACTTTGTCAAAGGTACTAACATGTTTTGTAGAAAATAATGTTTAAAGCTCATACTTGTGAACCGTTTAAATGAGAGTGGCCTGCTATTATTTGTTAAATTTTGTATTAAAATACCATCGGAATAATGAGTTTTACTCATTTATAAAAGTTAAGTGTTTAATATCATTGTAACACATTCCCGATTGACTCGAGAAAGAAACAACATGACTTCACATACATTATTTACGTTGCATTGTATTTTAAATTGATGTTTCCTTTAAGCATGAGTCAAACTACAGTGTATCCAAAACAATTCAGTTAATTATGTTCTTAAACTTAAGCTGTCAATGTACGTTCCAGCTGAAGCTTTTGTAGTAATAAAGGTTATAGAATAGATATATCGGAAGTCCGGTCTCTATTTGCTTGTTCTTAATAGTTCACAGGCTTGCCGTTATCTAGATCACTTGAGAAGGGCAATCTTACACAAATGTAGCAATCGAGCAATCATCTGTAAAAATTAAATCCAGCCATACTAAAATCAAGGCACCGTGCCACGCCCTACAAGTTGCTGTTGCTACATGTCCCTGCTAACAAGCTACCTTTCAATATAGGCGATTTATTGAAAACAAACATCGTCTGCCACAGCTGGGTATCGCAAAATATTTTAGCACATATCTTTTTAGGAGAATCCCAAAAGTATTTGCAAGTATTTCGAACTCATATATACATATATTATCATGTTTGATCTTTTATTTTCATCGACGTGTTTAATGTACACACTAGAGGTAACATTTCGGACTTTGTCAATCGCTTGTGAGCAATTTTAAGGAGAGAATAAATAGTCAGTGTCTGATTGGTTTGAATCAACTTGTTTTGGAACCTTCCCTACTGTGTTTGTTTTAACTATTGCCTTGTATGATTTGTAACTGTTTCAATACCGCAGTTCAGAATTAATGTTTTTAAACTTGTTTGTGAGTGTTTAACAAGTCACGACAAGCATTGTAAGGACTAAACACTTTCCTAGTTTTAAAGTTTATGTTTGTATATACGATGATAGTGGTGTATGATATACGCACAACAACAAATTGGATCACAATATGATACTATGCCCTAGGGTATTTTACCACAACCCTCAGACATGTTTAGCAGTAGGCCATAAACAATCATTTTTTTTATACCGTGTAATTTTCTACAATAACTCCAAGTTGTAGTTGAGCATTTGTCAGTGTTAGCTCTGGAAACATTACGTGATTTTGCTTCTTTGCTCAAACCATAAAAAGTCTCGTCTGCAAATTTATCAAATCGCTGAAATGTAATAAGCTTGAAGATAATGTTCTTATTACGTTTATTTGTACATGCATCTCATTAAATACATTTGAGTCAACTCGTCGTAATGTAGACTGTTTTATAAACAGTACACGGTTAAAAAATCTCTGACAGTTGAAGCGCATAAAAGAGTGTTTGGACGGTTCTTTTAACAATTCAGCAGTTAAAGCAATTTAGTCAACTTACACGGACGGAAACAGCATGTGTCAAGTATATATTCTCCGTTTAGGGAAGGATACATTTTATTCGAAGTTATTCTTGACTCAGGTTTAATCAAACCATTATCTCATACAAAGTAACCGTAGTAGTAATTTCATACAAAAGTATAAACAGGATATAATCTTACAGCATAGGTATACTCAAAGAAAAAGCAAAATCACGTTTGGTTATCAAAGGCATAATAAACGATAATAACCTGATGTCAGATTGTATTGAATGTAAACAAAGCTTGTTGCGAGTGACTAACCGAAGAACATGACATGAATTTAATTTAGTTTTTTATACTAAACCCATCATTAAAACATTTTCCTTTGAGTCTTTTATTAGAGCTTGCATTTTCGACTCATTTAACACACAGTCGTCGTAAATTAGATTCGGAAATTACAAGTTGAAAGTGCGATATTGAAGGCCTCACGAGGCTTTATTTATTGCATTATAAATGGAACGCATTTAGATTTCCAGCAGTTACTTGTAATCGGTCTTATGACGTGACAGAACTAGTGCTGATGACGCTTATAATTAGTCCCCTGTTGCAAGTCTTGCTGCCCTAGGTGAATTGATATTGAAATAGATGAGTAACGCCGATGATTTAACCTACACTTCAGTGGATGTTCTGCAGAATGCAAACATACAGACGCAGTCGGCAAACACTTCATGTATGCCCATTTAAGCTATTATTTGAATTAAATGCTGCCTGAAGTTCTTAGCATATTTGCAAACCTGAAAGGCCAATGACAGTTTTAATGTTTGACCATATTATATTTTAGACTAGATTAGGTCTGGACTTTCGGTAAATAAAATAGGGCGAATAAAAAGTTCATACAAATGCATATTCTTTTTATATTTTCGTGTACATTGTATACACGCACCCTCATCTGCATTTACATCTCTCATTCATATTGACATGTTAATGTTAGTATTAAACTATTGGTCATATTTACGTTTTATTTATTTTAGTTTGTTTGTCCAATGTGTTCGTCTATTCCCATAATAAAAATTAAACTCTTCAGTAATACGGTTTAGATGTACGTTTTTTGTTTGATGGTGAACTATTTTAAAAGCTGTTGATTGCTAACGGTTTGCTAACAAATGGTTTCTACAGTTATGCTACATGCCGGTGAGAGAAAACAATCTGCAACAAATATAATTAAAGCCGTATTTCAATTGGGGTTCAGTCTAATATATTGCAGAGAAAAGTTACTTAAAAACTGTAAATCCTACATTATGTTTTGATACAAGATGGTAGAGGCATAGACCCACAGGCTTTATGTTGTTGTTTAAGGTCGAATACTTTTGTACCATTTAGTACGCATGATAAATAGAAAAATATACACATTAATGCCCTTTTGTAAAACTATGGACGGAAGTTAACGCATGTATTTGCATGCATGCTTTCAATCGATGTACCTCAGCTATCATATCAATCATATTGTTGAAATGCGGCATTTTGGATTATTGTGCCACGATAAATACATTACATTGGATCATGTGAGTAAAATATTTGTTTTAGAGGAAAACTGGTATTGTAAACAGGGACGTTCTTGTTGTTATGAGCAAAATGATGAATGTGATCTGTGCAAATTTCATTGATTTTATAAGCCAGAAACAATATGTTAACACAAAGAAATATAAACAGACAGTGAAAGCATAGCCAAATATAAGAAAACGCCGAGGCACTGAACACTCTGGTTAAGAAATTTGAATTTTAAGTTAGTTTTCAAATAGGCTTTGCTTTCAATAATTTTGGACATGCAAATTGTATTGAATGAAGATGAATTGTTTGCTCTAAAACGAGCTTAATCTATACAAGCATCATGCTGAAAATGCAACATAAACATGTTAATGAATTATTCATTGTTAGTGAATTATTCATTTACTATTCTGACATTTCATTCAGCCGTGTGTTGATCGTCCCGGATGAACAAAAGACTCTCAAGCACCCTATTCATAGGTCACTCTCTCTTCACGTGCAGAGCACCATGCCCGCTAATTATAAATACAATTGTGATGTAACATTCTTTGCTTTAACTTTTTCAAGTTATAACAACGTACTCCACCTTGCACCTGCCAATACCTGCCAATCGTCATCGTAAACTGTGCTCTTGTGAATGATCATTATTTGCCGCCGAAATGTATTTAAAAACACAGCAAAAACGAAAACATCTGCAAATCTGACTGTACTTTTTAATACACTTAACGCACTCTAAATGCCCAGACAGAAACGTAGCTTTAACGTTTATTTTAACGCATTTAACAACAAAAAAGAAACTGCTATGGATGTATAAGCTTTATTACAAATGTACATGTATTGTAGACAAATTGCCTAAATATGGTGTAAACATTGAAATGATTTGGATACATTTCCACGGCCCGACATTACTAAGGGAAATGGCGCAAGCGGACTGCGCTTTCCATTTAAATAACACACCGACAGTGTTAATTTGAATGGAAGGGAGGTCGTTAGAATTAATTATTATAAATCGCAATACATTTGTAGCCAGTCAGAAGCTATGACAATTCAAATTCCTAGGCGATTTATTTCAGTAGAATTCCTTTCTATTTTCGATTTTACAATGAGCAAAATATATCGATCTATTTTACTAATTGGTTTTATTTTCAACTGCGCGTGTGCAACATACCACGCAGGCTTGTACTCCTCGCCCTTGTGACGACAAGTATGAACCCGTCAAGACGACTGGCAGTTTGGTGGACAGTTTTATGGGGCGGATTACATGTCATTTCGGAAGAACAGGTAGAAGTGAGGCGGGGACTGCGAAGTCGCTGCGCTCGTTTCGGCTTCTATTTTCTATGAAACGTCTTAATAGACCCTATCCTATACATAGGGCAAGCAAAAGTGATATGCCGAGCTGTTATTGTACCATTTCATCCTTATGTTGATCGGTATAACCTAGAAATCCAAATCTAACCACAAACCGTACCACACACACAAGCTACGTAGTATTGGCTTAAGTGTTCGTAATCTGAATTGGAGCTATTTGTTTTGTTGAACTATTCTAACATTTTACATAATAGTTCATTAGTTGAGCTTTTGACAAGTATAGTTTGACACTTACCCATTTCTCTTAAAGTATTATTTACTTACAATTGTGTAGATATATTCGTCTAGTTCCAACGCCCAAGTTACTGTCCTGGTTGTTTCAGGTAGTTAAGACACGACATACATTGAACGACAATGATTCGGCAACATACAATCAACTCACCTTACTAAATATTGTCTGACATTGTGTAAAGCATTTCACTAATAGAGAATCCTGAGTCACTGTCGATGATTTAACAGTATTGTTCTGGATTTGAGAGCAGACGACAGTCTGTCTACTGCATCGGTTGTAGTGATTATTTAACATTGAAATATGATCAGAATCGATGATTTCTTGGACGAATGCTCTCTAAAAACGAGTCGCATTGATAACGACGCTCGCAAATTACAGAAGCATACTGAGGTATCCAGCTCATTTAAAAAAAATCACTTAGGCGTATTCAAAAAGTTCAATTTTGACTTTCCACAAGGTGACATTCTGTAAATAGCAAGAACGTGTTTATAAATAATAAAAATGATAACAAAGACGAAGAATAATTAAATTATTCGTGCTAGGTCGTTAGAGGCGAAAACTTGCTTGAAGATCGGGACATATACTTAAGATCAGAGCATGTACTGAAGATCAGGGCATATACTGAAGATCAGAACATATACTAAAGATCAGGACATATACTGAATATCAGGACATATACTGAAAATCAGAACATATACTAAAGATCAGGCATATACTGAAGATTAGGACATATACTAAAGATCAGGACATATACTGAAAATCAGGACATATACTAAAGATCAGGGCATATACTGAATATCAGAGCATGTACTGAAGATCAGAGCATATACTGAAGATTAGGACATATACTAAAGATCAGGGCATATACTGAAAATCAGGACATATACTAAAGATCAGGGCATATACTGAATATCAGAGCATGTACTGAAGATCAGGGCATATACTGAAGATCAGGACATATACTGAAGATCAGAACATATACTAAAGATCAGGACATATACTGAAAATCAGGACATATACTGAAGATCAGGACATATACTGAATATCAGGACATATACTGAATATCAGGACATATACTGAAGATCAGGACATATACTGAAGATCAGGACATATACTGAAGATCAGGACATATACTAAAGATCAGGACATATACTGAAGATCAGGACATATACTAAAGATCAGGACATATACTAAAAATCAGGACATATACTAAAGATCAGGACATATACTGAATATCAGGACATATACTGAAGATCATGACATATACTGAAGATCAGGACATATACTAAAGATCAGGACATATACTAAAGATCAGGACATATACTGAATATCAGGACATATACTGAAGATCATGACATATACTGAAGATCAGGACATATACTAAAGATCAGGACATATACTAAAGATCAGGACATATACTGAAAATCAGGACATATACTGAAGATCAGGGCATATACTAAAGATCAGGACATATACTAAAGATCAGGACATATACTGAATATCAGGACATATACTGAAGATCAGGACATATACTAAAGATCAGGACATATACTGAAGATCATGACATATACTGAAAATCAGGACATATACAAAAGATCAGGACATATACTAAAGATCAGGACATATACTGAATATCAGGACATATACTGAAGATCAGGACATATACTAAAGATCAGGACATATACTAAAGATCAGGACATATACTGAATATCAGGACATATACTGAATATCAGGAAATATACTGAAGAACAGAACATACTGAAGAGCAGTACATATACTGATGGTCATGACATATACTGAAGATCTGGGTAATATTTTCAATTAGAAACCACTTGTATAATAGCCCATTCTCTTGAGTGTTTCAGTTAATTTCTGCATGTTGGCTCATTACATTAAACTTTTTATTCCAGGAGATTTAGAAAATGCTAATTGATAGGACGATATAAAGCGGTTCATGAGGCTTCGCGTTACACACATTTACTGGTCTCCAAAAGGACAAACTACCAGTTGGCGACCTGTCAGGTTTAGACACTCTTGCATTTAAATCACCTTTGCAAATCAAAACCACAGCGTACGAATCGGTAGCGAATTGTCGACTTACCTCATTAATGCACACATATCAATATTTTGACAGCACAATTGCATGCTATTATTTCATAAATTATTATGTGAACTTCAATTATAAGCAAGTTAATGTTGTAAGCATTTTTGCTCATTGATTATCAGTTTGTATCGACAAAATAGTGACATGTTAAAATATTATATGGAATATGAACATTTCTATGCAAATTCAGATCGAAAGTGTAAATTGTACGAAAGATATATTATTACTTACTATTTCTGGGCATCGTATCCTGTCATTTAATACATACAGGAAAATATGACAATATCATGCACTCTATATGAAAAGTTGTATAAAAAAGACTGTCGCATGTGTTATCATTTGGCACCAATGTCGCTGCATAGATTAGAGAGTGTCAGAAAGCAATTTGAACACTAAACGTGACAAATGTTGCAGCTTGCTTTTGACACTCTTTTCCAACATACATACATGTATCTAACGGAACTTGTAAGATATAGAACAGCTACGCAATTATGATCAACATATCGACTTCTAACTATTCCTTGTCGGCTACTGTAGCTAGTTCGCCAGGGGCGTACCTATATTTGTTCTTTGTGATTTAACCACAATGACATCACGCCCGTATGACCCGTATGATCATTTGTATGTTTCACTTACGCAAACACTCATGATGTCTTGCAGCATGCAAACACAAGGTCTACATTGAAATGATGAGTTTCCAAGAAAGTAACACAAAAATAACGCCGGGAAGTGACAATGAACTGACATAAAAAGCTATTTGGACATCACCGTCTACCATCTTTCTCAGTTCATGGTTTCACTCCGGAAATTATGGATCAGAGAAAGAAAAATAATCAGGAATATCGACCTTTTTAAGCGATGCCCGAAACTGAAATAAGACCATTACTTCCATTCCTCTTCATCGTCTTTCCTCTCAGGAGAATTAGTGTTTTGTGTTATGGATTTCTGTAAGCTTTTCGATACTTAATATCATGACGCTTAACATCTCTTTAGATCTCCAAATAAGCCTAAGAAGTATAAGACACATTCAGGGATTTTTTGTGTATTACATGTATGTAAAACTGCTTCCTTCGTTGTACATTTCTTAATTTATAACGGAATTCGACATATTTTGATACATATAACATGTATAAAAATACGCCTGTTCAAGTTTGCCACATAATTCAAAACTGTTTTACCCACAAGCTAGTTATTGCAGAAAATATTAATAATAATACCAATATACATGTATATACCTACTATACAATAAAACGATATAAATTTATTGTTAAAATCTAATTAAACATACCAACCTAAAAACTTCAAGTTTAATGAAAGTTTTGTTCATGTAACTTACTAAGCTTTTTTTATTTCTGTATTGTACTTGCAAGATAAATTATACGTATAGTTTCATGCAACAAATCGTCTTAGACAGAATAACACTGCATGAGCACCAATTTTATGTTTTTAGTAAATATGAAAAAATAATTCCGAAAAATATCATAGGCATAAATGCCAAAAATGCCTCTGTAGACTTAGGTCTTGAAGAATGTAACATCGTTATTTGCATAATTCGTTGCCACCGGCATGTTTCCCTCATCTAGACATCCGATGTGCGGCAATGGGACTGCTATTGTCATAATAAAAACCGATCCGTCGTATATTGTGTTTTATATGTAGCTTTTTAGAGGATGTTTTGCACTGTTAGGGTAGACAACTATATAACTTATAATCATAGTAGCGTATTTATATTTTGCATTATACCTTGTTCATTGTAGACAAAGCACTCGTGCGCAGATCAGGTTACGTTCATGGCTTTGTATAATAACAGTGTAAGTCGGCTGCATGTTGATTTTAATCAGGAGTTTGACACATTAATGTTGTTTTTGTCCTTGCAATTTAATGACAAAAGATTCATATACGGATGCATAAAAGACTCAAAATACGGTTACACGTGTAAGTGTTGCACATGGTCTAAATCAGCATAATTCATAACAATATACATTGGCGGATTGATGCTTTGCTAATGTAGTCATTTTTTCTTTGGTACAGGTACATGCACATACACAGTAACACATTGTTAAATCAAGTGAAAAAACACCGTTTGAAAACCATACTTTAAAACACACGTATGATAGCATGAATACCGAACACAAACGTTTTAAATAGCATAAGGTCGGGCTGCTTTAGCAAAAGCTGGTGCATTGCAACATATTTAATTTAATTCAAGCCCTTAAACTGAGTGTAGAAACAATAAAATAACAGCAGCAAGAAACGTTTTAAGGTCTTTATTACTTAAATATTGAGCAATGAAAACCATTGATATTGATCAAGAAATGAGATGAGCCCGAAGATGAAATACGTTAATTACAAGATATATTAATGGGCTAGATATTGTTCTGACACAGAGCAAATGGCACGAGCCTTTGTCAATCCTAGTCCGATATCAGTTTCACAATATCACACTTTGACAAAACTCGTCATACATGTAGCCAATTCACACAGTCCAGTCATTAATGTACTGAAATTTACGTTTTCATTTTTAAATTTAAATTTCTCTTTTGAGGGCAATGATTGAAAAATGTGTTTGCCACACGAGAAATTGCAATTATGCTCAATGAAATAAAATTCGATCTTAGAACAAAAACGTAAAGTATCCGCAAGAAATCGAAGGTGACTGTTTACCTAAATAAAGGAAAGCCCAGAACACACACATTGAATTATTCCTAGACCAGAATTTGTATTTCTGTTTCTTTCAGTCAAATCCACCATTTCAAAAAAGGTATTTTGTCACCAGATCTTCCCATTTTCCACTTTTCGTTATTTAAAGCAAATCATGCTAAAACGTTGATTTATATTAGATCCTGTTATGAAACGGCTTTAAATCAACATGAATATAAATAGCATACACCACACTTAGCTAGACATGACATCCAATAATATAGACTCTTGCCTCATCTCTGCAACATTCTAATAACTATGCATAATGCACCCGTTATAAACACTATAATGTATACATACTATAATATGTTGAAATATAACTGTCGTTGAGTGATTTTGTATTATTTGTTGAAGGCTCATATTACACACGATAAATCACCTGCTCTGCATGGAACAACACTCACGGAATTATACTTTTGCATGACTAAGTCAATATTACGAAAATCTTCCTTGCCATCGTAAGATGAAAATGGCGTTATAATGATCTCACACCAATTTACGATATTCAGGAGAGGAATGATATATGCTGTGATGCTGTGAATTACACGCAAATGGTTATAAAATGAATTCAAATATCGGCAATTAACTCACAAAAGTTGTATTAAATTCTGCGCAATTTTGCTATTGTAAGTAAAAAACAAACATTTAAGCGATGTATTTGTCTGGCCTTAGCTGTAATTATTGTTACATTCTAGATGTTAAAATACAATACAAATATTAGATGTAGCAATTACACTAAAACGTGATTACGTTGTCTGTTAGTTGTTTATTGTTTTGTCTAAATTATACACAATACTAGTTTTTATTAAGTCAATGGTTCAGGTTACCAAATCGTTGATTTAATTTAAGGTCACAAATAAGTGCCATTACATATTTCTCTCTCTCTCTCTCTCTGTCTCTCTCTCTCTCTCTCTCTGTGTCTCTTTCTCTCTCTCGCTCTCTCTCCTCTCTGTCATATATATATATATATATATAATAACCCAATATCTGTTGTCGAAAAGCTCTAAGAATAATCATATTAGAGGTAAATGGACACCATAAAGTCAGTGCAATCAAATGAAAATTATAATTTATAAAAAAAAATCTGACATGTTTATCGCCAAATCGTTCCAAAAGCTCCAATGAATGTCACATTTGCTGTTCGGACGACCACAGTACATGTTAACCATCTATAAACTAAAGATTGCAGAATATAAGCAACACACACATCATTTGTTATCTCAATTTTCACTTTATTTCGTGAGATCACATCCACAACATAGATAATTGTTTTAACTGATGAATTTCGATTTCATGATAAAACATTAAAAAGCCATATTTTCAGTTGGTTTATCTCTCCCAACGAGTAGAGTAGCCAGACATTTTATGAAGTTCTATATTAAAATGTAAATAAATAAAGCAATTTAAATAGGTAAACCACGAATCTTCACTAATATAGCAATACATGTTTGCGTCTGAGTTACAACACACTTTACCTGTGCGCACAGGTAATTGTATAATACAAATATAACACCTACCAATTGAATAAGATCGATTAAGCACTTACCTTGGACATATATGTTTGATTTTGAGAGAGAGAGAGAGAGAGAGAGAGAGAGAGAGAGAGAGGAGAGAGATAGAGGGGGAGAAAGAGAGAGAGGGGGGAGTGAGAGAGAGAGGGTCGGAGAGAGAGAGAGAGACTTTCATTTCTCTGCTTATTCATCGTTTAAGCATAGTTGCGTGTATTATCCTTTGGTGAACAATGAACTTTTGTTCCTCAATTCCATCCACACATGAACAGGATTCTACAACCATTTAGACTTCTTCTCTAGTCGTTATTTTCTTGATTCAAAAGTTTAATTTCCTTTTAAAATCAAGAATTAAGTGTTGTGTTCCTATAATAAACAAATACTCCTCTCCTAAATATAATGTGTACAGTTTCAATTAACAAAGTATGCGTCAGACATTGGACATTTTTTGTTAAAATATAACTGTTTTCTTTTATTTCTTGCATTTTAGAAACTCTTCAGGAAGTTCGAGGTAAGAGCTCAGTAAAATCGGTTTAACCACTTCAATTGGACTCTTTTTCCGACTGACGGTTCCAAGGAGGTAACTGCTGGGTTTGTTCTATTTTTGAATGACTCACCACATATTAGTACTTACTTTTAAAATTGGCTTGCATGTGAAAACCTTTGCCCTGTGCCTTTCAGAACTATATGTTGCACTGCTCATGGGACTTTGTCATATGTCCATATTCGCAATAAATTAATACCACATTTTGGTCCATAACAGCAATGTTAATATACTCATTTCGTTACATTAATGTCTGATCCAATATGTCTATTGTCAGTTTAGAAAATGTAATAATGGCTGATCATTTATAGATCTAGAACTCTGTTTATAATGTATAAAAAATAGACCAATTGTATTTTTCTTGTCATTTCTATATAAAAATGAACAAAATCTCCATGCTATTTTATGATTTGAAATGCATTGTTGTTTGTATAAAGCAACAAATGGTCACTGCAGTAAGTATTAACTGGAAATCGTTTGATGCGCTACATTTGCATATCTGAGATACTTTTCGGGATCGGGCATTTGTTAAACATTTTAGCTTTCTGTATAGACAAAAATCGACTATACGCTGTTATTCAGAAACCTGAACCTAGTCATATTTCTAAAGAGAGAAATGTTGCTGTCCATCTTGAAGTACAGTCGTTTGTTACCATGATAATATGCCGCACATCTCTGTTGGAATGCCACTCTGCTCAAAGAAAAGTTTTTGGAAGGCTCCACAGACAGACGGGCCTTGTGCAGGCTATGCATTGTCTTCAAATCATTCTTTGACTTTCGGAGAACCAATACATCAATGAGTTTTACAATATACATCATATATAACCTGTCTGAAACCAAACTGACAGCTATATGAGTTGAGGCACTATAACAGCACAAGGGAAATATGAAATCTCTCAGACCTAAAATTTATCATCATACTAAACAGAAGATATATATATGTATGTATGTATATTTCTGTAATATATGAAATTGTTTCGTTAGTTCTTTTGTCGTATATACTTTAAGCTAGTTAATATGTAAAATGAAAGAAGTGCTTTCATGAATTTATAATTTTCTGGCATTATTATTTAAAATAATTGGAACAGTATGTACAACAATATAATTTTATGTTAATCAGTATCATTAATAAACGTGTGTTTTAATTTAATCACACAAGATATATAGATGTGATTACACGTAGAAGCATGCGACAAGGTATCATCTTTGTGTGGAACAAGTGTGATATGTGTACATGATAACTCCCCGGCAGTAACAGATTACATGTAAATTCAAAATACACCATCGTCTTTGCTGTTGAACTTCAAACAGCAGTGATAATATTTAACCATAAATGAATCATGCATTGAGCATCAGGTGGGTGTTTAAAGTTTAATTAAACTAAAATTAATATGAGACCGTACATGTAACAGAAAGGATTTGTATTAAAAGGCTAAAGCAAAAAAAAAAGACACCAATTAATAATAAAGTGTATAAAAAGAACACCAGAATCGGCAACCATAAGAATTCTACAGCATCTCAAATAAATAAGTATGAAGAACAAGTGAACTATGTTAAACGTGAGGTTTAAGGTAAAAAGCATGTCAATTTTACATCTGACGTAGTTGATATTATTCATCTTACAAGTATGTCAGTTGAAACATCTGAATGAAAACGCATAGGTTGCTTTACATTTATTATCAGTACATGTATATATAATTTTATGAGCGTTTTTTCAACTATGCTTCAACAGAAGCATGAGAAAGAAGCATGTGTCTCGATAAATTGTAATAACAAGGACGATCATTACACACTGATGCACTTTATAAACCCAGTATCAGAAAATACACATTGATACACTTTATAGACCCAATATCAGAAAATACAAATTGATACGCTATATAGACCCAATATCAGAAAATACATATTGATACACTTTATAGACCCAATATCAGAAAATACACCCTGATACACTTTATAGACCCAATATCAGAAAATACATATTGATACACTTTATAGACCCAATATCTCGTATAACTTCGTGTATCAACTTAATTACTAAAATTAACATTGCTTGTTTATAATGATGTGGCATTCTCATTCCATGTACAATCAGAACACATGTGAAATGTGCACACTAATCAACAAGTTATGTAAATGTAATCAAGTTTTGTGAAACCATTGTGAAATGAGGATCATTTGGACATGTTACCAGTTACAACACCATCTAGGAGTACTCAGATAACAAGCTTGCTTATATTGTGAGGGCAATGTTGTACAAATCAGTATTGTTTTCTATCATTTTACTGTTCATGGTTAAAATATTTATCGTTATTGTATATAATATAAATCCTCGCTAAAGAGTGTTGATATGCAAATATGAAAAAGTACTTCCCATGAAAAAGATTTCAGTCTTACGCGTAATCTAGACTGTATATTCGTTTCCATGATATTAAATTAACAAATGTTTACAGTGTAAGTATGAAGACACGTTCTCTTAAACTATTAAGCATTGATTAAGCTTTTATTGTAGATCCAAATCACGTTTTGTTTGCTATAAACATATCGTTGTTTGATAGGTTGACGGTTTATATTTATTGTCTATCTGCGCCAAGTGCTAATTAGCAAAATCAAACTCAAAACGCAAGTACTGTGTGTGCATAAAGGCCAGTCGATCATTATGTAAATACAATCTGCAATAGTTAAATGTCATTTGTTTATTCAATTGGCAGTTTAGTTGTCGTATTAAGAACATATATACAAAGAAGATGTGTAATTCCTAGTCTTTTGTTGAATTTTTGCAGCTGTTTTCTGAGTCGCGGGAACGAAGTTAAAAACAAACAAAAATTAGACAGATTCATCATGTACATACATATATATCAGCGCTTTGGCTGTTTTATTTGTTCTTATAATATCTTATAATATATCAGCGCTTGGGCTGTTATATTTATTCCTATAATATCTTATAATATATCAGCGCATGGGCTTTTTTTTTTCAAACTGATCTCTTGTTTGGGATTTTTGTTTTTACGTTGCCGAGGATTTTATCTACTGTACATACTGTACATATGTTTATAGTTTATTTTGTTGCTAGTTGTAATGTATGTATATAAGTTCATTGTATTTGTTTTAATTCCCGATGCGGGTGCTTACTGTTAGTTGTTTCATTTTGACGGGATGTTGTTATTTACACTGTTTGTTTGCTAGAAAAACCTTCAGGAAGTGCGAGGTTGGAGCGCTCCACAAACCAGGTTTAAGCACCCCAGTTGGCCCTTTTGCCGACTGACCGTTCCAAGGCGTGTGTGTTATGTCTCGTCTCTGTGTTTTTTTCACATTTGCATTTACCTTTTTCTACTGGTAGATAAAATTTAAATATCTGTTAGAGTTTTGATAGGACCTTTTCTTATTTACCTATTGAAGAATATTTCATTAAAGATACACAGACGTAGATTCCTTTTTTCCCATATACCTAAATAAAAATTATTTCATAAATTACAAATGTACCTTAAACATTTTAAAATCTGTTAATAATATATGATTAAATGACATATAAACGATGCATGCTTAACACTAAAAACTATACATTAAATGATCGGGGCATGAAACTAGCATCTCAAGAAACTACACTCCTATTTAAGGCGTTCTTTTCGTTGTAAATAACTAATTTTCATTCCTGCTATTTATATGTCTGGTCGCTGTAAGAATATATTGTAACATTTTGAACTTTAATCCGATAAAATTTTATGTCCTGAATATCAGCCAAACAAATTGACACTAAAAAACAAATAACTGCGATTTTTGTGTGTATTTTATATTGTTATAGTCTGGAACTATATGGTAGATCTTATTAACGTAAACCAAATGTTCCTATAAATTTGGCGTGTTTGGGTGCAAAATTATAGTTCTGGGTGTTCGTTTGTATTTGTGCATTGATTTCAATTCTCATAGAAGCTTCTTAGGGAAACATACCCTTTGTAGGCACTATTAGCTAGATAAGAAAAAGAAGAAAACTATAGACAGTAGTGTAAGTTAAATAGAAATGGTCGAAATTAAGGAGGTAGAAAAGAAAAGGAAGAAAACTATAGACAGTAGTGTGGGTTACATAGAAATGGTCGAAATGAAGGAGGTAGATAAGAAAAAGAAGAAAACAAAAGACAGTAGTGTAAGTTACATAGAAATGGTCGAAATTAAGGAGGTAGATAAGAAAAAGAAGAAAACTATAGACAGTACTGTAAGTTAAATAGAAATGGTCGAAATAAAGGAGGTAGATAAGAAAAAAAAGAAAACAAAAGACAGTAGTGTAAGTTAAATAGAAATGGTCGAAATGAATGAGGTAGATAAGAAAAGAAGAAACACAAAGACAGTAGTGTAAGTTAAATAGAAATGGTCGAAATTAAGGAGGTAGATAAGAAAAAGAAGAAAACTATAGACAGTACTGTAAGTTAAATAGAAATGGTCGAAATTAAGGAGGTAGATAAGAAAAAGAAGAAAACAAAAGACAGTAGTGTAAGTTAAATAGAAATGGTCGAAATGAAGGAGGTAGATAAGAAAAAGAAGAAAACTATAGACAGTAGTGTAAGTTACATAGAAATGGTCGAAATGAAGAAGGTAGATAAGAAAAAGAAGAAAACTATAGACAGTAGTGTAAGTTACATAGAAATGGTCGAAATTAAGGAGGTAGATAAGAAAAAGAAGAAAACTATAGACAGTAGTGTAAGTTACATAGAAATGGTCGAAATGAAGAAGGTAGATAAGAAAAAGAAGAAAACTATAGACAGTAGTGTAAGTTACATAGAAATGGTCGAAATAAGGAGGTAGATAAGAAAAAGAAGAAAACTATAGACAGTAGTGTAAGTTAAATAGAAATGGTCGAAATTAAGGAGGTAGATAAGAAAAAGAAGAAAACAAAAGACAGTAGTGTAAGTTACATAGAAATGGTCGAAATTAAGGAGGTAGATAAGAAAAAGAAGAAAACAAAAGACAGTAGTGTAAGTTACATAGAAATGGTCGAAATTAAGGAGGTAGATAAGAAAAAGAAGAAAACAAAAGACAGTAGTGTAGGTTACATAGAAATGGTCGAAATTAAGGAGATAGATAAGAAACATGAAGGAGGCTGCTTTACAATCTTGTTTTGCTCTCAGATTATTGTTTGGCGGGGATAACTTTCTACTGTTTTGGGAAGTGTTCAATCGTACAAATATATCAAATATCTCATATTATAGAGTTTTTCAAGTGATAATGTGCAACACTTCATACTAAAGACACGTTTTAATATCAAACAAATATAATCGACTGAAATATTTACAGTGTATATGCCTCAACGATAAATTGCGAAACATATATATTGGCCAGCCTTCCCATGTTCTGACCACTATTGTAATCAGGTCTTCAAACTTATTATTTTCGAGACTTCTCATATAAACGCCCTAGTACATGTAGTAGGTAACACATCAGTCTACACCGCCTCGGAACTGCTGTCTGTTGTTAACTACAGACATGAAGGACTTCACATAAACAATGAGCATGTTGTTCTGACTGAATCGTCAATACAAATGTATAAATAAACATTTATACAACCATAAAGTTCTTATATTTGAATCATTTAATGTTGTTTTTTGTTGTTGTTGCTGCTGTTGTTATGTTTTCAATATTCACTCCTTGCTCTTAGGAGTCTTGGCCTATGTTTGTCATACATCTTGTTAATTACAGAGCATAACTGTGTCTTATTTGTAAAACGTGATAAGACAAATTAACACTTCTCAGTTGTTGACATAAAAAAACTTAAACACAATAAAACACAGCAACTAACTTATGGTATGGTAAGGAAATTGATTTGTCTTGTTAATCAAGTTATGGTGATAAACATGTTATAACGTCAACAATAAAATCATTTTTATATTAACTGACTGTTTAAAATTGACATTTTACTTTGTTGCATAATAACGACGTATATAACACTATTATAGAGAACTCCGGACCTGTACATGTAGTTTAATCAGTTGCGTCAATTTTATGTTCGAGTTGTCGCTGGCGAATTACAAAAAGCAGTTTAGATAAAAATGGTAAAACTCAGATGAAAATAAGTGTAATTCTCCGCAGTCAGGATTATGTACCGGAGTGTACAATCATACTCCGCCAGGTGTTATTCCCAGTGACGACTGCACAACTTATTTTGCAAATAAACACGAAACCTTTTTACCCAACAATTTATTAAGGAACTATTTTTAACGGTTACTCTTCCTCTAGACACAGGCAAACAGGGTAAATGAAAATATGACAAAAACACAGAGACGAGATATAACACATACACAATACCCATCAGTTACCGCCTTTGAACAGTCAGTCGGCAAAAGTACCGACTGTGGTGCTTAAACCTGGTTTGTGGAGCGCTGCAACCACTTCCTGAAAGTTTTTCTATCAAACAAACAGTGTAAATAAAATATTCAATAAGTACATTCAATCTTCTACTAGATAGATAGCAGCTAGATATACTCTACTTAAAAACAGTTTGATGCAGAACCTGGTTTTACCATTTTAATAAACCTGACTGTTGTATTGGGATTTTTAAATAAGCCGGAATAAGAGTATGTGGCAAAGTTCTTGCAACATATACCAAAGCCTGAAAGCGCACGGAACAAAGTAACAACAAATCTGTGATGAGTCATTTAACAAAAGAGCAAACGTAACAGTTAACGCCTAGGACCAGTCACTCGGCAAAAAGGATAAATCGCTCTGATGACAATCATTGTGTAGTTCAGTTGTACATCTACACACATTAATACAACGAAAGCTGACGTATCTCTTATAAAATGATAATGTAATTTTTATCTTGTCTTGTGATGCGCAATTCAGTTCACATTGTTCTTTAACTGTTAAACCGTTTTGAAATGCCCCGCGTTTTGTGAGTACTGATTCATATTAACAATATGGCCTTTTGTTAAGAGATGAACACTGAAAGGAAGCAACTAAACAGAAAATATACCTGAGTTGCTGGTTCAATTTCCAAATTGCGACAAGACGCCTTTCATCTGTTAATGTAGTCATATGTTAACAAGACAATATGTTTCACAACGCTCTGAGTGAGAACCCCATCCTCTAGAGACGTCTTTGGTTGTCTCCCTAACCAGACGTGTGGGAGAGGGGGGGGGTGCTTGTGGGGCGGGGGGCTATTCATCGTCTTCAAGTTTAAGGTCCACATGGAGAGACCAGAAATACTAATGTCTATTACCTCGACAGAATTCAGTATCTGAAGCCAGACTGACAACTGTGAGAGCCAGGTCATTTATTATGAACATTTGCGATAAACGTAATTGACGTAGAAGTTTATTTTTGAAAATGAACAAGTGAGTGCCTTTATCATGCTGGCTTTCTGTACAAATCCAACAATTTATTATTTTAGAAGGAATGTGCCAAGTATCTAGACTTTAATATTTAGCTTACAACAAGGTTTTCCATTTTTAATCGCGTTTCAAATTGTGTTCATAGAAATATGCCTTATTTGTTTTAATGAGATAATTTTTTAAATAATAATTTCGTGTTCATTTACATGTAAATGTGAAAGTGAAGATCACTTCCGTTAATAACACAACTATATAATATATACTGTAATTCAACGCCACTGGCACACACTACAAGTATTCCAGTATGCATTTCCATGCATACCTAGTCGAAATATGTACAAGTGCATCCATTCGATCAAAAGCAGTGTTAATCTACATTACAAATCTAATTTGCATGGGGCAAGTCACTCGTAAAACGAGAATTATATGCCAAAGAATATCTTAACACTTTTGCAAAATGGACAAACGCTGAACATTCTTGTTTAAATTAATGCTATTTGTGTTTATGATGTTGGAATAAATGGCAAGCATATATAAGATGCATTTTGCTAGAATACATTTTATAGTTGTGTTGATCATTATAAATCTATGTGAAAACTGAAATTGAAACAAATAGGCAATGCTTACACAAATTAGAATCCATGTCACGAGTTACAGTTGTTTCTGTAGTACGGAACGGGGTGGATTTTTGTCTCGTTCTCTCTTATAAATATTTAATAATATCAAACACATGCTTGCACAATCAGGTTTGTATATTAAAATATAGATAACCTATACATCAATTCAAACTGACACGTATTTTTCTCTGAAAACGAAACATTAAATATTCATCTATGTGTACACTGTGTTCGGCATCTGTTAGCGGACGATACAACTCCGCATTATGATCATATGATATTATCCACATACCAAAACTAAAGCAATGTGTTGCCAGATAAAGTTACCTACATGTATCAGTCTCCGATAGACTTGGTAACCACACTCAATCGTGTTATGTAAAACCGAAAGAAGCGATATCCGAATTCAATTTGTAGCATATAAAAAGAATAATTATTCGACTAGACGAATATTGATATCGATAGGTGTATGGTTTACAACATGCTTATCATGTTGTCATTATAACGGCACATTTATTTAGGCGTGGATATTTCCCCATTTCTAGTAGACGATTAGTCTGATAAGGTGTTATTGTTGCCTTTCATCAATGCTTTCACTAGAACCATGGCAGTATAATGTTGTAGACATCCCGTCAGGTTAGTCAAATATTAAGTTATTACGATGCTCCTACTGATAGACTTGAAGCAATAGGTCCCGTGATTCAGTTGAACCCAAAAGATGTAAAACCGTTTGTTATGTATTCTTTAATAAATCTAAGGACATTACTTCATGTATTCAAAAGATATTGTCTATCATCAGCGAATAGCGTGTTCATGCAGATATAGTCTTCTGAAGCAATGTATAGAATAAGCCAGTATCACCCTAGCTTATGTGTGTTATATGTAAATGTAATCAAGTTATATAACGTCATTGTGTATGAAATACCACAAGAGGAGCCGTTGGACTGGGTATATGACGAATATAAAAATGTACACTTACTGGCCTAGCACATAGCACAAAACATAAACAAAAACTTGGAGTCGATGTTTATTTTCCCTGTAGTTGCTAAAGAATTGAACATTCAGAGGTGGACGCTCTTTAAGCTTCGTTGTATACACAGTGTAAATCCCGAACTGTTTGTTATTTCTTTAGGTCTCCTACAATGATTGAGCAAGCTTCTTTTTAACATCAGTGTTCATGAAGAAAAAAAGTTCAGTAAACTATATGTCGACTATATTTGTGAGAATATTTTAGAGACATATTTTATTTATGTGCCACTGAAGCCATAGCAAGCCATTCAATCAAGCAGTTGGCAGAGTTCCTTATTACCGTTTTACTGTTACTTGCATGCTGTAAAATGACAAATGCAAATTGTTTATGTAAATGTCACTCCTTTGTTGCCAATCCTTAACAATATAAAAAACAACAACCTCAAATTCTCATAAAGCAATGAATAGATTACTTATGCGTATATACGCATACATGGACAGTTGAGTTTGAGTCGAATTTTAGGTTTAATAGAAAAAATGCATTTAATGTTGTTCGCCATAGAAATAAAATGAAGATCATAATTTAATATGAATGTAAGGTTTCTTAGAAAGAAAGGTTATATTATCTTGTGATGTTGATGGAAAATAAAAAAAGTACTTGCACTAGAATAAATAATTTTATAGCATTGAATATGTTGCCTTTATTTGAAAGGAATATGTAAATCAGGTCAGGTCTTTCGTAAATGGACAAAGTGCTTGGTGATTGCGATTTTTATATTTATTTGGTAATAAATGCCTAAGGTTGGATTTGAACTTGTTTAACTATCAAAACCATTTTAGACGAAGCCTAAATTCCAAGACTTATATTACAAGGAAAACACATTTTGCTAAGGAATTGGCTTAACTCAACGTTAAGCACGAAAACCTGCTTCAGCAATAAACTAAAGTTTTAGTGTTTCGAATGTAGAGTATATTTGTACTTTCACAAATGCGAACATGTAAACCTGTCTCTTAATATAGCAAAATGAAAAACATTTGATAATGAATGACAAATGCATTGAACGGAACGTTCGAAGTTAGGAAAAACAATTAGATAAAACTACTATATCACGTTTTACATACTGTACTACTTCGCATAGTACTAAACACCGTAAATAGTTTCAATTTAAATTCAAATTCCTGTTATAAACCTCTTAGGAACTGATATTGTGTTAAAAAAGAAATTACCGAGTCTGGGAGGAAGCAGAGAGGGAGTAATTATTTCCATTGTCACCTGAGGTCTGAATTCCTTTCCAACACACGGCTCTGTTTAGTATCTGTAAATGTGCGATACAACTTTCTATAGTCACTTTGGTGCCTTTATTTACTGTAGACAGAGATGTAATGTCCGCGGTGTTGCTATAAAAGGGAGATCGTCGTTGTGAATTATCCGTAATTAACAAAGAAAGACACTCTGTACTTGCTTAGAATGTTACGAATGCTTTTTATCCTACAAAAAGACTAGGGACATAATCGAACTAGGGCAAAATGTAGACTGCTATTTTACAATTTATAAGAAAGAAATAGTTTATCATGACGTAGAACATTATTTACGTCAGAGAAATTACGAGACATTTTGCTATGCAGGTCTAAAGGAAGCGAGCCTAAGTCATTGTGTCATGCTTAGGCGTGTCTTGTTAAGATGATACAAATCAAGAAAATGACAATCTGATGGAATTTGTCACGATATTGATAAATAATTTACTACATCTTTCCATTACGGCTGTGGTTCATCTGAAGCGACCTTACTGCTCTCCATTATGATCTAGTCTATTATATTGCAACTATTTAATCAACAACGATTCTTTTCATTTTAAGTTGAACCTGTGATTTAAATACATATTATTTTTGTTTATTTCAGAAGCATATGTTATACTTTTATACCAAAACGCACAAACGATTTTGAACACTGTCCCAACATATTATTTACTTAACCTGTAACAATGGGTTCACTCTAATGTTTTACAATAAATAGATAGATGCCAACTTTGATAAACAGAGAAATTATCAAAATATAGGATTATAGTGTTTATAGGAACAAACGTATACACAGACGGAAAGGCATGGTTGAAAACATTCATTCTCTATTTCTAGTCAATTACTGCGATCCATTTACTATGATTTATTCTCGCTCCTTAACTGTTGATCTGAATTCTTTATGCAAATCGGTCTTGTTGGATGAACAGATGAATTTTCCATTACAGTGTTGGATCAGGACTGCCGTAACAGAAACACGTAAAGTGAAGAGATTGACGTGATGTGTCTTGACATCATTCGAAGATGGTCCTTGCAAAGTGATTACGGATAATTGTACGCCCTGAACACTACAGAGAGAGCAGAGAGAATACTAAAGTCAGCAAAATGGAGTATAGCAATTATCCGACATGTGTGATTATTCTTGTCGCCCTGTTGATGATAGGTAAGTGTATTTCTTTTTTTGCAAGTCACTCAATCGTTCCATGGGCGCGGAAATATGTGTCGATAGGACATCGTGAATTAGCGGTTTCCAAATACTGCTGCCAGCTGTAGCAAGTTCGATAAAGTATCAGCGCTCAGTCTTTGAATAGAACTGCTAGTAGTAGTAGAAGAAGTAGTGCTAGTGGTAGTTGTATGGGTAGTAGTAGTAGTAGAAGTAGTAGCAATAGACGTAGAAGTAGTTGTAGTAGTAGTAGTTGTTGTTGTAATTAGTAGTAGCAGTTAAAGTAGCAGTAGTAGTAGTAGTAGTAGTAGTAGTAGTAGTAGTAGTAGTAGTAGAAGAAGAAGTAGTAGTTATAAGTATAGTAGTAATAGTAGTTGTAATAGTAGTAGCAGCAGCAGAAGTAGTCGTAGTAGTAGTTGCAGTAGCAGCAGTAATTTTTGCTTTTTTAAACCTGACTGGCATTGCATGGCCATGTATCACTAGATGAAAAATATGTTCGTGTGATGGCATTATACAAGCAAAACTACCTCATAGCATTCCTTATACATTGAGGTTAGTAAGCACTTTGTCCGAACACCTCTAATTCCATAAAACTACCTTATACCGTTCATTACACAGTGGCGTTAGCGCTTGCTTCAGATTTCATGTGGCCAATAAAACTACCTTATTGCATTTCGACAACAGTGGTGTTCGCTAGCACTTGATACAGACCTTCTTTTGGCCAATAAAAGTACCTTATAGCATACCTTGAACAGTGGCGTTTGCTAGAGCTTGCTTTTGAACCTCTTTTGGCCAACAAAGGTACTTTATAGCATACTTTGAACAGTGGCGGTTGCTAGCGCTTGCTACGTACCACTTTTGGCCAAAAAAGTACCTTATAGCTTACCCTGAACAGTGGTGTTCGCTAGCACTTGATACAGACCTTCTTTTGGCCAAAAAAGTACCTTATAGCATACATTGAACAGTGGCGTTTGCTAGCGCTTGTTACGGACCTCTTTTGGCCAATAAAAGTACCTTATAGCATACCTTGAACAGTGGCGTTTGCTAGCGCTTGCTACGTACCTCTTTTGGCCAAAAAGTACCTTATAGCATACCTTGAACAGTGGCGTTTGCTAGAGGTTGTTACGGACCTCTTTTGGCCAATAAAAGTACCTTATAGCATACCTTGAACAGTGGCGTTTGCTAGCGCTTGTTACGGACCTCTTTTGACCAATAAAAGTACCCTATAGCATACATTGAACAGTGGCGTTTGCTAGCGCTTGTTACGGACCTCTTTTGGCCAATAAAAGTACCTTATAGCATACCTTGAACAGCGGCGTTTGCTAGCGCTTGTTACGGACCTCTTTTGGCCAATAAAAGTACCTTATAGCATACTTTGAACAGTGGCGGTTGCTTGTGCTTGCTACGTACCTCTTTTGGTAAAAAAGTACCTTATAGCATACCTTGAACAGTGGCGTTTGCTAGCTCATGCTACGGACCTCTTTTGGCCAGTAAAAATACCTTATAGCATACCTTGAACAGTGGTGGTTGCTAGCGCTTGCTACGTACCTCTTTTGGCCTAAAAATACCTTAAAGCATACCTTAAACAGTGGCGTTTGCTAGCTCATGCTACGGACCTCTTTTGGCCAGTAAAAATACCTTATAGCATACCTTGAACAGTGGTGGTTGCTAGCGCTTGCTACGTACCTCTTTTGGCCTAAAAATACCTTAAAGCATACCTTGAACAGTGTCGTTTGCTTGCGGTTGCTACGGATCTTATTTCGTCAGTTATAACCTGATACATATTGTATTCAGCAAACACCGACATCAGCTGGGGTTTGCCCTGTCCCCTTTAAATAATAGTTCTATTACCACCATTGAACACTAACGTAAGCTAGCAGTTGCTTCGATCCTACAGTTGCCAGTAACACTTTATAATTGGCGCCGTAATGAAGAGCCGTGCCTCTTATGGAATGCATGCATAAAGCTGGGTTCCCACTGCCGATCAGATCAACTCGACCATCCCGATCACCCAAATTCTCCGATCAGGCCCGACCAAGCTCGACTTAAGGCGTATACACGACTTCTTCTCGACCTCTTGTCGATCACACACGATTCCCACACGATTATTCACGACTCCTTCACGACGTCAACCCGACCACCTTTCCGATTTCCGCTCGATCATCCCGACCTTTACACGATCCCTACACGATCTCAACTCGACCTACTGGATCTCTGCTCGATCGGTGTCAGATCTTTCCCCGACCAGATCGTCATGGTCGTACTCGAGTCGTAGAAGGTCGTGAACAGTCGTGTACCAAAACTTTCAGAATAAAAACTTCAAACAGTGTTGATCATTATCACTTCATCTTGAAACTTCATAGTATATGTTGTGTCCAGCATAGTATAAATATTTATGGAGATTGAGCAGTTGCAGTTGTGGGCCAGATGGTTAGAGCTCCAGAGAGACAGGGCCATTGCTGTGCTAGAGTTGGAACAAGAGGAAGAGGCTGAGGGTCGTAGGCATAGACGTAGGCGACAAATGCGCAGGAAAATATGGATGAAGCAGTGGCTTGCACGACGACCACTGTATGGGCATTATGAGCAACTGCTACAGGAGCTAAACAGGGAGGACCCAAAAGGATACAAACATTTCTACTTGCTCTTTTCTGGTTTGCTCGGCAGAAGAGTCAGTAGGGGGTATAGGCGACTCATTACTCTCTTCCTGGGTGGGTTCCACGATTTCAGGCTGAGGCGCAGCAACTGCACATTTACTCGCATTTGTACTGCCTATCGGCCTTTTGCCTTTTCTCGGCATCTTTAGTTTGTAGAAGAAATGGCTTGGCTGAAGATGTTTTAACAGATATTGGTTTGCTAAAGATGTTATATCTTCAGCGTCCAAACAACTTATGAGACACTGGTCAGCACGCTTTTCTTGCTTTAGTCACGTGAGCTCGTGTATGGTCGAACAGTGATCGGGGTTTGATCGTGTGCGGTCGTGTGTGGTCGTGGAGTAGTCGGGTAGCAGTCTAGATAATCTGGACAAGAGATCGAACAGAGATCTACTTAATCGGGATGCGATCGTATATTACTCGAGTAGAAGTCGAGATGATCGGGTACAGATCGGGTTAAAGATGCCAATCCGACCAAACAAGATCGCTACACGATTGTTTCTCGATCAACTCGATCTTCAACTCGATCAATACACGATCGCTTCCCGAGCTCTTCTCGACCGCTTGGCTACACGATCGCTACACGAATTTTTTTGACATGTCAAAAAAATTCGGGTAGAAAGCCCGAGCGATGCCGACCAAGGTAGACCTCCCCGACCACTCCCGATCAATCATGCCGACCGACCCAGACCAGTACCCGATCGCTTGATCGGGCTTGATCGAGTTGATCTGATCGGCAGTGGGAGCCCAGCTTTACGGGGACTACAGGGGACGACACCAACATAAGCTAGCAGTTGCTCCGAACCTCAAGTACTAGCCAATAACACTAAATAATAGCACTCATTGACCACTAACGTTAGCTAGTGCTTTCTTGTTCCCTTCTTTAACTAGAAAAAACACCTTATGACATCAGTTAGAACTTGCTCTGTCCATATTTTAGCATTAAACATTAACAGCCTTAATAAAACACCGTCATTAGATAGCGCTTGCTCTGTGCTCCTTCTGTGCTCCTTCTATCTTTAACTTCCTTATAACAGTCACTGAACACTGACAGTGTCTTGCGCTGACGCTTTGGTCTTTTAGCCAAATAAAACTACATACTCTCATTTATTGAGCACTGATATTAACTGGAGCTCGCCTTGTTCCCTTTTGATAATAATCCTAACCGGATCTTTGCATACTAACGTAAGCTAGCAGTTGCTCCGAACCCGCTGTAGCCAATACAATGCATAACATTATTATTTGACAACTACTGCTAGCTCTGTTTCTCAATTCCCTTTGTTGCCTACAAAACTAAAACTATCTAATTGCATTTATTGAGCATTTACTTCAGCTAACGCTGGCTCTGTCCCCAATTTAGCAACAAACAAACAAAATCAACAAAAAACACACTACCCTATTACATTCATTGAACATTGTCATTAGCTAGCACTGGCTCTGCCCTCCACTCCCTCTTAGTCGAAACACTGCACACACACAAAACATTCATTGAAAATTGACGTCTGCTAGCACTGGTTCGATTCCCTTTTTAGCGAAAATGCTACATAATAACTTTCATTAAAAACTGACATTAACTAGAGCTGGCTCTGTGCATCTTTTAGCCAAATAACATCTTAATATCATACACTGAACACGGTCATAAGAGTGCGCTGGCTCTGTGCCCCTTTTATCAAAAACAACAGCAACATTACCAATTATCGCTTATACCAAATAGTATGTTTTAGAACTTACGCTGATCAGTTAGGAAATGTTAATCATAAGAAACATACAAGTAAAAAAATATGCATTACCTGAAAGACCCCTAAGTTACACAAAAAACTTTTACGATCTTAATAAGACATGAAAATGTATATATTTTTATTTAACTTGAGACAGGCATATACGAATGTGAAAACTTTAGAAAGAAATCACAACAACTTAATAGTTGCTTATTTAGACATTGCACACGGGAGAAAGAAGCAGCAACAGATGCCGTCTCGATGTGTCAGTGGATAAAAGGCGAAAGAACGAGACAATATAAAATTGCTTGATAGAGTCCTTATTGTGTCAAAACTCCATTATAAGGAACACAAAATAATTACGCAATCATTTTCTTAGAAATAATCGAAATAAAAGTTTTCTCGACAGACGCGTTGAATTGCCTTAAGGTACTCCGAAATAATATATTTTCCACATTTACGTTATTGTCAGATTAACAAACGATGCCTTAAGATATTGTCTGGTAAGCATACAAGAGGTGATTTTGTAAGTTTCTGTCTAGGCAAGGTGATTTACAATTCTGATACACATACATTAAAATAGAAAAATAACAAACTGACGTTAATACTTTACACACGTTTTCACAAAGGTTGTCTTATTCATGTTTATCCTAAGGTGCGTAGGCGATTCTACCCAGGCATAAGTCTGGTTTCGTCATCCCACCGATAACTAGTTGGACCCTTATTGTGTCGGTGTGATGAAACAAAAACAAAACAGAACAAAAACAGAACAAACACATAAGTTTTACTTTACTACAAACCTTTCTTCATTTAAAAATACTTACTCGTATCTCCTTATTACACCTACCTTTCCAAAACGACTCTTATAAACGTCTTTACTTGTCTCTCTCAATATCGTATCTCATCACCATGTCTCCCACAGACGTGTTTCATACATGTGTTATTGGCGGCGCACTGGATCGAGACGCCTATATAAGAAATGTTCACTCAAATTTGTAAATTTGGTGATTTAAGTCTGTTTAGCGGACTTTCTAACCCTGATAAAATACGGGTCCGAATTCGGTAAATGGCGATCTATTTATATATGAATATATAAAAGAAAATAAGTTTATTTCCTTTTGTTAATATTTGCATGGAGACTCTGACGCCCTTACTTACGAAAGTAGATAGGAATGCACTTCGTTACGTTCTTCGTAATAACATTGATATGTTACAACAGTAATTCAATCGGGAGCAATGACATGCCAGACCGCTTCTGTTTTTACTTTTCTCTCAGTGTGTCTTCATCCATTTCACTTTAAATGCGTTAAGAAGGTTGAGTTTAGGAAATAATAATCATTGTTCTTTGTATACATACATAACATACATACAAAAATGCTTCCATACAAAACAACATTGAAGTTAAACAATAGGTTACTAAGAAAAAAGGAAAACAAGCCATGTTCCAGAAAAGTACTACTTAAACAATAATGGTTTCGAATGAGAGGCTACTGCATATGAGCATTTTCTTTGGTAATTTTCCTTTTTTCCTCTACATTCTGTATGTAACATCTTAGAAAATCTATTAAATCAACGTGTTTTGATTTGGATCAATCGCTAAAAGCATTCATTTACCCAATGTAGCATAACCTGGTGTATTTCATTATATAATTAGATTGTACAGTGCGTGATATTGTATAAATTACATCATAGGACGTCAGATAAACGTAAAGTCAATAGCAAATCTGCTTCATGTGCACAACAATCTTACCTTTAGTTGCAAATGCTACAACATACTACAAGTGAGACTTAATGGTCGATCGTTTAACCCTGTGTAAAATAACATCATCACCATGCTTTTCAATGACATTTTAAGCCAATGTTTCATTCTCGATCAATGAACGATTTGTACGAAGAAAAACGCGAATGAAACACCAAGAGTATTCGAACATTCTGGTGAAATCAAGCATTGCTTCGCTTAAATACACAATTAAAGCGAGCTGATTGTTCTAGGTGACATATGAAAGCTGTCGTTGAAATGAAATCCATGTTTGCTGAAACACGCACAAACAACGCTACATCAAGTCGGAAAGCAAAGAAGCTAGTTTATATTTCCTGCTATTACTCAACATAATTTAAGTGCGCTTTGCAGCTGACGTGCTATATTGACACGGTGTAAATTATATCCTGAAATGAGATTTGGAATGTTTGAAATGTGGTTTTAAGTGATGACTTATTAAAGTGAACATGTCCCTTCCTTAATTATTTTATTCTCCTAAGAGTATGCATTAAAACTGATAAGCATATCAAACGGATAAATTACAAAGCCAGCAATCGTTAAATGCACTTAATGTATAACTTACTGTCTACTAAAATGCAGATGACTGCAATGTCATTAATAAAAATACTTAAATGGAATTGCCGCTCACACCTATTAGCTATAAATATCCAATAAAATAATATTAACCTTGGTTCATAATATGTAAGGAATGTTATAAAAGTTACGTTTAAATTACTTTGCAGGTACCATTTACTTTATTTTTCTTCCATCTTGAAAAGAACACCATCAAAAAGCTGGGCGTGAGTGCAGTAATAACGGCTTGCATGAATTCGGAACAAGCATAAAACAAGTCTGCTTTCCGGGTGTGTTTGAAGTAGGGCAGTTTAAAGTAATGACTTTCTCTGAAAGCAATTCATTATAGGGATAAAAGAGTTTATTTTAACGAAGTTGCGTGCATGATCACTTGTGTGTGTCCGAGTAAAACAGTTGACGCCACTCTGGAAGGCACATGGGTAACACAGCGAAAATGTATGTGAGGACTTTTCGCGAACCTGAATTCTTGGTTACCATTGGAGACTTGGTATAGCATCACTGTAGTGTTAGTTGTAATGTGTCGAACGGTATGTTGATGAAATCATGGTCTTTGATGGATTGCAGTTCCTGTTGAGATACTTGTTTGATGCCTTTACTTCTGCATTAAGAGTAATTTGTTGGATTGTAGAGGTTCTAATTGGGTAGTATACGAGGTATTGTCTCCTTTGGGAGAGCGCCGGCACTACTAGTTGGTTCATGTTAAGTGTTTTCACGACAAGGTTGATGCTTAAATTTAATTGTGACAGTAAAAAAGCCATGGCACTTTCCTTGCGTTAAATATAACGTTCTAGAAGCATGTTTCCTATAACAAAGTGAATAATCTCAGTTGCTTTTGAGATTTTTCGACAAATATTTAACTTAACAATATAGCATATAATTAGTTCTCTCTCTCTTTCTCTCTCTCTCTCTATATTATATATATATATATATATATATATATATATATATATATATATATATATATATATATATATATATATATATATATATATATATATATATACAATGGTGAAAAGAAAAAAAATCATTACTCGAGGGATATTATGACCGTATATGTGTTTCAAACCAACATGACGAGTGCCTAGCACATGTTCGTGGAAAAATAGGAAGCAACATTCGTTTAGAAGAAGACCTGTCGCTATACATTTATTACAAACACGAAAGACTGCAAAGTCGCTCGCAGCTACTCTTCACCAGACATTAAATTGCCGAGAACCGTTGATTAACTGATTCAAGACAAAAATCAATGGATCACTCCTAAACAAAAATTAAAGCCAATCATTTACCAGATGAAAGGGTTTTGATAAGAATTGATCCGTTGGTAATCTGAAATATTTTGTTTTGTTGTTTAACACATCTTTTAGTTGCAGCATGTTAGTTTCTTTCAAAAACTAATCGATTGATTTAAAATTTATCACTGACAGTCATTTTGCTTGTCGCATCATCTTCGACACTTGCGTACATCTCCGGAAAAGAACCTGAAGGTAGTTATATAAATATGAATGGTATTCTCCCCTTTTCCGTCGACATTTCTACACCATTAAGGAGCTCCTGCATTTTTATAGGACGTTATGTTATCAATAAAAAATAACGCAGTTAAATAGTTGGAATGGACTTTTTAACAAGGCTTTGAAATGCACACTTACTTATTGGAACAGATAAATGCAGTTGTTTGCAGCATAACGACAATATTACAAAAGATACAATAACAAGGCAGCATACGAAGCAAGCCTGTGTAAATGCTCCTATTGGCGAGTCTGCAAACTACATTAGCATTCAAGACTGTATGAAGATTTAACCTACACGCTAATGTAATATCCATGGTCTTTAAACCCAGCCGTTGTGACAAATACACGAATTGTACAAAACGAATGTCAGACTATTCTCGTAAAATAAAGCAATAACTCGCTTGATTACACATGTGAATCGGGTCGTCCGAGCGAGGTAGTAGGGCAACAACATCTGAAAACTTTGAATGACTTGAAGTCCATGTTTGATTGAGCACTAACAAACAACGTTTCATCGAACCACAATGGCAGTGTAATAAAATATGTATGGCTGAAACTCAACATCAAGTGCGACTTGCAGCTGTCGGGTTGTATGATCACATGCTAGATAACTGCAATTATCTTAAGTACAATGAAGTTGTAGGTGGAGATCAAATGAATGTAACATGACACTTGATTTATGGGGAAAAAATGAATTGTTGCCAATTTAGATACAATTTCTGGAAAATACGCCCAGCTTTACGCGTATTCTAATTTGTTCATTATGCGCGAGCAATTTGAATGTGTTTTTACAGGATTTAAATGCTAAATTGTCAGCATCATTTTTTTTAAATATATGTTTATAAAGGTTGTAAACATAATTTATTCCAATGCTCTTTATCTATGCATATAAGTTAGATTCACTGACAGACGAACCATATATAATACTGTGTACTTTATATGTTGTTTACATCAAGGTGTCATGTAAAGTTGGGAACACACTTTTAACAGATACGAAGATCAGAAGACAATCTTTGAAGGTAGTATATGACACTGTAGACCAAAGATTCTTTTCCCAAATAATCAAATACGTCAATGCTACTTAAAAAGTTCTTGCAAAAGGCTGTCCATTAGTGCCCTGGATCGGCGAGGACAGCGAAGCATAAATCCCCACTCGTCGTTGCAAACAGGTATTTCCTATCTAAGCCACGCTGCAGAGATAACTATTTTTAAACAAAGGAAACCACGGGACAACCTACTTTTGAGATCATGTTATAAAGCCATTGTTGACGTCTGCTCTGACGTCGATATCTATTTTTAGCAAAGATCGGTTTTTGTGTTTATATATAGATTCGGAAAGAATAAACATTTAGTGTGATTTTTACGCTTTTTGTGCTGTCTAACAATTTCTAACAATTATAGGTGTATTAAATATAGAGAAAGCTGTAGGACAATCCCTTTATGTAACGAGAAAGCCAATTTTAATTTACCAGTTATCGGATTTATTTTTCTCAGATGTTTGTCTACTAAGCATCTGATGGGGGCCTTGCACATTTAACGTTTACAAATTTCCGTTGAGACAACCTGTCCTCATAACGACAGAAAGAAGACGCATTTTGCACTTTGTACAAGCTGTTTATTTGCTTTGATTTCGCTTATGATAATTTTGCTTTGATGTGACTTACTTTGTAGTCCATAGTTTATTCAGTACAATTTTATGCCGACAGGTCAGTACGGCTTATACACAAACAACAATAAGATATTTTTTCAATGGCAACGGTACAGATGGTTTGCATACAAACTTCGATACATATTTTATACATGTATGTGTAGTACAATAAAGTCGAGCATATCATGGACATAACAAAACAGTTTGCTACTCAAAATATTTTTAACATTTTGATCTTCGTTTACACATCTTTAAGCGTATATGGCTAGATTTCTAATTAGACAAACGTTTTTGTTTGCAAAAGTTCTTTAAGTTTAATTATGCTTGGACGTTTCCAAAAATAAGAGGTTATATACTGTGATCGAAATTTGTATAGTTTTTGTTTTGTTTCACAAGTTTGTCGAGATTGTTCAAACAAATTCTTTCACAACTGCAATCCGGAAGCAACAAATCAAGTCTACAAACTAGCGATCTTAATTCTGGCTGAAATGGGCGATGTGAAAAGTTACAAATCTTAACTGTTCCCTCCATTGACCGTACGTGAATATTTTCAACACCTATATGTATCGTTTGATGGATTTTCTCATCCGAGACGATCGATGGGAAACCATTTTGATGTCGATCAAACTGGCGTCTAGGAAATGAGTTTGGTGAGAAACGAACCATAATGTCATGCTGCACGTGTACGTTAGAAATACTACCATTATATCATATCATCTCTTATTGCTCTCAGTGTTCTTCCATATCTGTCAATGTTAGTTTGCTTACTGCTTCCACAGTCTCTCTTACATTCGAACATGCATTGCTTTCTCTCATTGCTTTGTCCTTCTCTGATTTATGATCTTATTTCGGTATATCTCGATGATTTAGCAGTATTTGATATTATAAAATTGCACTGATTAGACAATATATTATCATTGTATTTTCTTTCACTTTCGAAAGCAAAATAACTTCGTATATTTGAATGTATTATTTTAACTTTATCCTAAACTTTAAGCAAACTTGTTTTGTTGTTACAATTTATAGATGAAATGCTTGTAAATGTTCTTTTCTTAACGAGTGTGCGTGTGACAGCAACACGCCCTGTTATAATACGACTGACATTTCACTCTAACGTGATATTCACGACCAATTAACCGTTAACATTGTACAAAAGTTATTCTGGAGAAATGGTATCTCGCCTGGCTGTACAATTTAACAGTGCTGTTCATGCCTATGGACACTTTAATTTTTGAAGTTGCACACATAGACAAATCTAAATCGAGCATAATCGTCACTTTGATTTAATAGTTAAGGCTGAAAAACGATAACATCTTTAGCTGTCTCGTTTATTGTATCTATTAAGATTAGTGTATGTCATTGCAAAGGGGCGGGTAACAGGAATTTGTTAAAGGGTGGTAAATAAATATAATATACTGCATGCCTTCATCTTACGAGGTCGTTAATTTTAATGATTTTGGTTTAATATCTTGTAAATATTAATACTAATCATTTTGTTTTATTTATCGTGTAAACGCTGTTTTGTTCAACATGTTGCGACTTTCTTTAAATCCGAATAAGCTGACTTATAGTTTGTTTAAATAAATCAACTTATTTTTCTTTCTGTGACCCTGCTTGTAGCTTCTGTTTTAACAAAACAACTATCTTTTTTTCTTTTTAAAACCTAACCTAATGTTGTTAAATAATATGTGTGTGTCAAGTTGTCACAAACAATATTAAATAAATATATCTAAATGAGTGTCATATAAGGAAAACAAAATACTTCTTTATAAGAAAAAGAAAGATAAATTTAGAGAAAGGGATCAATCATGCAAGCATTTCAATCGTCAAGAATTAGACCGGTAAACCTTCTCACACATGCTTTATCTTTGGCACATATCTAATCAACAACTATAAAAACAAATACTTTGAAATGTTAAGATTCAATGCCCAAAGTAAAACAATTATATTTACAGCTGACATACACTAGTTTGTAGAAAAGAAAGAAACCGCTCTGTGAACATTGGTAATGAACAGCATGACACCAGTCGTAAAGCCCACTTTACATACATACATTTACAAAGTACAGATCTAACTGAAATCCTTTGGTGTGATCTTACCGTAAAGTCGGTAAATAAAGACAAGTTAACATTGTCCGTTTGAACGTTTACCATCTAACACGCCATGTATCAATATTTCTACATAACCATTAATCATATGCTCGGTTCAAGAAACAAGTGCATGTTTTTGTGTATGTCAAAAATGTATCGGCTCTCTAAATAAGGCTCTATTCCAAGGCAAAGTTCAAAAGCCAACTACTTGCGCGTTCCTTTTTTGGTTTACATATTGCATGAACTTTGTCAGAAACACATTATACTTGAGATAATTATACATTTTATCAGTTTTCATAATGAGACAAAGTAGCCTTCTCAAATGTCTCAATAAATGTGAGAACTAGCTAAGCGTCTTTAGAAAAGCGTTTAATAGTATCTTGCTGGAAAATCCGTCGCCATTTATATTTATGATAGCTAATAGTGGAAATGGCCCATAAAAGCATTTAATGGATTTAAACATCAATAGTCGTTCCTTCTGCAACAAAGATCCATTGTGTGTGCAGCGTTCTTGTACTGCCATTTTATCATCGCATGACACAAATCAATGGGAATCACTCCCCATGTGTTATTATTTCAAACATTCTTAAGGCGAATGTGGAATTTACTGATATTATACTTCATTCCGGTTTTTTCAATGAGGCATATATAAAACATCTTCTATGACCCTGGCATCGAGTGGCATGGTAATAATTGTATAAGAAGAATCCAATACAGACATGCTACTTTGGATAATATTTCAGTTACTTTATTGTTTAAAGAATGACTTTTGTAAAACGAACCGTATAGGCATGTTTTATATTAATGTTAAACGTAATCATAAACAAAGTTATTCATAGTACAATAATTATATTGACAAAAGGTAGGGGAAAGTTTATACAGTTTTATACGTTACTATAACCAGTTTAAATGTTAATCTATTTAAAAAGAACGTTTTAAATCTTCACAACTTTTAAGACGAGTTGTTTTGCCGTATCGTAAGACGAATCAGACAAATAGGTCAAGCCGTCATTGTGTAGGCATACTCTACATCAATGACTTAATACATTAATTACCGTGTCGTGACCAGTAAATGATAAAGTTAATTGCATTACCTTGACAATTTTAATGTCACTTTTACCCTAAATGAAGAATGAACTTACATTTGCGTTAATCACAAGCATTATGTTTAAAATTAGTGAATTACAGTTCTGTGATGGAATAGCACAACCTGACGATCCGCACATCATATGAACTAACATTAATGCATAAGTGTCACCGGGCTTTGTGTATGCTGACGTATACACATGATGCATATGACAACATGCGCTCGTCGAACAAATACAAAGCTTGTTTAGCTAACAACGGTTTAACGACTTAAATATGAAAGGCGTTGCGATGCCCGATTCTTTTGATTAGTACAACCAAAAGACATCATGCTATTTTGGAGGACAGCATGGTTCACATATAATATTGTCGTAATCTTAGTGTTTAATTTTATTATTCATTATGGTTCAACAAGGTATTTGCCTTACGAAACAGACATTTTCAAATAGTTTTTTTAACAAACTACATGTATGTCCACGTCGCAATACATTTACACTTACCTTGCTTATATAACATCTGCTTTTGTAAATCTTGTTTATCTCAATGATAAGAGAAATCCCTGTAAAGTAGTTACGTACAGTACCAGAGTGTGGCATCGGGTAGAACAACTGACACCACTCCGATAGGCCACTAGGTAACGAGAATGACTGATCAATTAACATGGGAGGCAATTAGAGAATAGCAGAGTAGGTGTTTTTTGTGTCTAATTGTATTTAAATGTATTGGTGGATTGTGATGGGTTGCAGAATCCTTGTTACTGTAGGGGAGACTCAGTCGGCACAAAAGTCTCAAGCCGAAACTCTGGCGTAGTAGGGTTTTACTGAAAGGTAATTTAAAGTGTTTTCACCCGAATACCATAACAAGGTCTATTTTTGTGGCGGCATATGTCATCAGGTCAAAAGATGTCAGTAAGTTGAGATTTTTGTTCTAATTGATGTGATATCTTACACGCGACTTGACACGATACCACGGGGCAGGAAATCTTTTGGATGATATACCCTGAATTTGCTTTTGGTGTAACATCCAAGTTTGCTTAAATAATTTTGTCACTTAAAATGGATGGATGTATGACATTAATTATTGAAAGTAATGGCAGCGTAACAGCTGAACCACAGTTTTTATTGTTGTTACTTCTGTTCATCCTTGTTGTCAAAGGCACAATTTATAAGCAGTCAACGTACTATTTTAATAAGGACAACACATCAGTTATAACATCGGTGTTGATGAGTCAGAGCGAACCAATGATAGCAAATAATGCCAAGAACCATGCTACATGTATGAATACAATGATATTCATAGTGTGGTTCGTGGCAACATGAGTTTGTGTCATTTAACCAGATGGCAATTCGGTATCAGGAGACATGACCCCACCCTCTAAAGCGAGCACTATCACATATCGCCAGCGTCTTAATTCGTTTGGAGACAATACCAACAACTAAACAAATATCCTTTCCATTTGATTCAAACCTCACAAAAGTCCATAAGAATGAGACAATATTCGAATCCTAAGTGCCGATGATCTATATTTTCATAGGGGTAAAATTTACTTTCTACTGTGCTGTGTTGAAAGTTCTCTTACATAACAACAGTTCAGTGCTGATTTTATCTGTAGAATCATTATTACAAAAACACTTTAAAATGGTGGCTTAAAACTTTATGTTTAAAACTGAAAAACGTCTTTATCTTAGCTAGTAACAACCATTACGAAGACAAAACAGTTATTTGACGACTCATTTTCCTAGACAAAATCGACAGTGATTATACGATCTTCTCAGTCGCGTTTATCCGCCGCGAGGAATTACGAAATTAAACCATAATTTCCACACTTTCGTTAGAGTCCCATTTAAATCACGCCTTTGGATTTTATCCGGAAACACCCTCCAGGTGCTTTTGTAATTATTCATTCCTGTATTAGCTGACAAATATAACGTGCGATGAAATATATATCAATGGTAGAAATAGGCACGTACCATATGTCTTGTTGTCTTTCGCTTTGGTTATTGTTGTGTGTGTATATATATATATATATATATATATATATATATATATATATATATATATATATAGATAGAGAGAGAGAGAGAGAGAGAGAGAGAGAGAGAGAGAGAGAGAGAGAGAGAGAGAGAGAGAGAGAGAGAGAGGGGGGAGAAAGAGAGAAAGAGAGAGAGGAGAGAGAGACAGAGAGAGAGACAGAGAGAGACAGAGAGAGACAGAGAGACAGAGAGAGAGACAGAGAGAGACAGAGAGAGACAGAGAGACAGAGAGAGAGAGAGAGAGAGAGAGAGAGAGAGAGAGAGATTTCGAAGCTGTCGTATACGTTATAAATAGGACACAATAAATTGCGGACATTTTGTTACTGTCAAACCCATGGAGACTAAGTTTTTTCAATTCTGGCAACTTGGCTCAATTGCCTGCTCAGAAAGACATTTATTATGTTACATCTCTCCACTATCGCTGTCTGTATATACCTCACACAACAGTGATATGTATCGATTGTTAAACTGTCTCAACGGTGACAACAGATAGGAATACAATATTAAAGTTTTCGTATTAGCGTTATAAAATAGTTTCAGAGGCAGACAATGTTATGCTGCACGTGTACATTAGCCACATACTGAATCTTTCTGGCTAACTTTCTTCTTTTCGACATGTGATCTCACATTCGCCCAAATTTATTCTGCGTGAGGCAAAAGCTAATTGTTCAAAGGTCTCACATAATTCACGCCCTGACCACGACCACTGCTAAGCATATTAGCTAGGCACACATATATAATGTTGTTTAATCAAATGCGGTTGTGTGTGCATTTGTTTCTTGTGTATTTTGCTACATTTGGAAACAAAGTATGTCATTTGAACAGTAGTAGACTTAGGACTGGCTACATGACTCCCCTCTGTAACCGTAAATAAGTCAAATTTAGGGACTATATCCGCCCCTGATATCAGCGCATGCTTCCCCAGTTAACAGCAACACCGTGAAAAGAAAAGCGGGTTTGGAACTCTTTTTTTTTCCGACAAACAAACGTACGGTAAACAAATCTAAATTGACTTATTTTGGTTGAGAGCCAACAACTATAACAATTTTAATCAAGCTTTAACCTCTTGTATTGTTGTATACGACACATTATAATGTTGCAGCATCAATCCCAAATGAGTTCAATTGACATTTCACGCTGATGTGATATCAACGATCGACGAGCAGACGTTAATACACAGAACTAGAAATGTACACAAGTGTATATGCATTCTAGTGTAATAAAGCTATATTTCGCCTAACCACCCAATAAAATAGGGTCGTTTGACTGCCGTTGTAGGTTAACTTGGTCTGAAAGCTTTTATTGAAATTAAATTCGTGTTTGATATAGCACGCAAAAATAACACTTCATCGAGCCGCATTGTCACTGGTGATTAAATATTTATTTCTGAAACCCAACATCACTGGAACAAGACCGGCAGCTGTCACACCATGTTTTCAATCTCAATAACCTAAAAGATCTGAAATACGCTGAAGTTGAAGGCGCCGACCATCTATACAGAATATGTCAGTGAATAACACCGATTAAGATTTAATTCCTAATAAATATTTATTGCCTCATTAGATCTTTGCGGTGTTCATCATTCACACTGAGTTTAATATTTTTATTGTTTTGTCATCACATGTTTATTGTTTATCTTCTGGCACCAATTTACATGTAGTTGATGATTTTCTTTTCTGTAAAATTAATTCCGAGACTCTCTTTCATATTCTGACTTAAATGATATGTATTGTTAATTGTACATAAAGATAGATAGATGGATAGATAGGTAGATAGATAGATAGATAGATAGATAGATAGATAGATAGATAGATAGATAGATAGATAGATAGATAGATAGATAGATAGATAGATAGATAGATAGATAGATGGATGGATGGATGGATGGATGGATGGATGGATGGATGGATGGATGGATGGACGGACAAACAAACTTACTAATAATAAATAAATGATATATATATATAATAAGCTATATGTCTAGTTTTGGTAAAGAAACTGTAATACAGATAAAAGTTTCTGTACTGTATACCTTGTTTACAACGCAATTAAACCATTGCGCCTAGTGATGGCCAAATTGTGATTTTTAACACACTAATATACATTATTAAATATAACATGTTGAGAAGAAGAAAAAATCAAATAGTAATAGCAGCTGGGAACCCTTTTTCTAGTGTTATATAATCCCCGGATGACAAATACAATTCGACAAGAACATGTTTTATTCTCAGTCGCGTCGAATTGTCGCGAGGTATTACCGAACTATACATTCCCCCACATTTTCATTATAGTCAAATTAATAAATCATGCATTGAGCTATCGTCTGTTATGAACGTTTAAAATGTTGTTGACAGCTCTGATATGATCTCCAGTCGAGTATATCTATCAAAGCATTTGACACAAACATGTGATTAAAAAGTAAGAGTAAAATTAAGAGCAAACTGCAAGTGTACTTTAAAACTCACTTTATTTCATAATGACATTTCTTTTGTTTGTTTATTGGCTCACACCTACAGTTTTATCCGGGGATGGTGTACACTTGAGGCAGATATAGTGCTGCCGCCACTGTGCATACTTGAAAACCTGGCATGATACCACACCAAGTCACATTTTTCTGTCACCAGGCCAACCAGTCGTGGAACTACCCTTATACTTTGCTTGAGTGTTAGCAAGGGAGCTATACAACTACCATTTGTAACGACTTTGGTATGTCGCAGCGCCGGATCTGACCCTACCGATTTCGATACCAGGTCCGGTGATTTGTTTTGTTCTTTATATTGTCAACGTATTGATTTGTACATGTATGTCTCCTTCACTTACACCACCACCTTGTATATCTTTAGTTTTTGTTCATATTTGTTTCTCGCTAAGCTTCACCTTTTGCAGGGATACATACCCATAGCTTGCATATCCTGCTGATTTGACAATGTTTGATGATTGAATATTGTGTAGTATAATATTAATTGTTGATACCTAGCAAAAAAAGGAAGGATATTGCGCCTTTTACACGCTCAAACAATGATGGCATTATGATTTCAAGCTAAAGTTAAAGCCACATGGTCCTAAAGCTACATATAATCGTGTTCATCTACGTGATGTGGTTTCGAGGTTGGAGCCCGAGGAATTCTGGGCTTTCATATAGTCAAAGACTAATCCTGAAATCGCCTGTTTACCACAGGTACATGTAGTAGCCATGTTCTTTAACGTACATTTAAAGTCACAGTTTATGGTACTATGTATTTTCAAAATAATTCCTACTTTCCTTCATGGCTTTACCAATGACCGGCAAGTTTTATCGGTCTCCGTGTTCAAAGATTAAGAAATGGCACAGCCAAGCAGAACGTGTCACATACAAAATTGTAATACAAATCAATAAAATTACTCCCACTCACCCCTCTATTGACACAATGCCTTTGTCTTTAATTATTTTTCCCTCTTTTCATTGAAAAACTTCGTGTTTTCTTTGCTTCATTTTTTTTTAAATTGTTATAATTTTATAGTGGCTTAGGACATAGTTTTAATATGGTTTATAAGAAACTTCGATGATTTTAAATAGTTTCACCAAATCACCGAGAATAGTTATCGCTAAACACCCAGTTAAAATATAACTCACAAAGAGTACATTATGATAAAATGACGTCGTTATATCAAATGAATATAGATCTATTTTTACCCTTTCTCGAGGACATGGATAGTAACAGTAAATTTTTCTCATTTAAGCGTATCTACGATTCCTTTAGCTCGTAAATAGCATGTTAATATCACAATCGCTTACTTATCACACATCTCATATCATATTCACATGTACAATGTATTGTTATGATTGGTTAATAATATCCAGCCAACCAGCTCAATGTTTAGGTCTGACGTACATTTTCACCGACCTACAATTGCACGTGTACACGCCAGCTTGAACGACCTATGCCACTGTGAAGAAAACTAGACAAGGGATTATAACGATATAATACTATTTGTGTTAAGTTTTCATTTTGAAAATTATGTCTGAGCTATGTTTAAGCTAAAATATTGTATCATATTATATTTAAATCACGTAATTATTTTTGCATTGGCAATAATAAAGGTGTTCACGTGCATGCATGGAGTAAACTTGGTCACATGTTTTTCGAGATGGATCCTGAAGCATTACATAACTGGTGGGAAAAGCTTGCATGATCGCAGGAGGGTTGTTTAGTTAGAATGGTAAAATAAATGTTAATACAATAAGGTCCACGTATATCTATATAAAGATGTTATAACACTGATAATGGTTTCAGTATCGGGACTTCCCAACAGAAATACTTGCAAAATAATAACAGATTGATTTACTTAATATTAAAAGAAAAAACTTAAGAATGAAAGAGTAGGTCTTTAAAAAGATTCTATCATAGAAAATGGTGGCTATAAAATGATATTAGAAATCCGACGACAGAAACATAATATATGAGTTAAAAATGAGACCATCTTAATCTTTCCCTTGGCGTGTGCTCATGCAACAGTAACAACACTGATTGTTCTAAGAATGGCAGTTCCTGAGCACTATCCGCTACCAATAAACGATGTGCATACACTAACAATACTGTTTGCGCATTGTGGCGAAATGAGATAGTACGTGTATGTCGCTTGATTAAACAAGTGAATAGAGTCGTAGGTGTGCGGTCGGAGGATATCGACACCTGAAACTGCCTTTGAAATAAAATAAATGTTTGATGTAGCACCTAGGAGAAACGCTTGGTCGAACCACATTATTCGTTTTATTTACAAATACATGCATATGTTTGTAGCTTTTGTAGTGTGAGTTACGACTTTCACCTCTGTTAAATCTCTGTCAATATCCAGTTTAATTAATCGCCAGTAAACGTGAAGTGGACTGCGCGGACTAATTTAGTTAAATGCGTCACTTGCTATGCGTCGGTATCCCTTCCTTTGACTTTAATAGAGATTCATTAGGAATATGTATACAAATGATAAGTGTGTAAAATTGTGTAAGAGGGTTCGAATCTTACCTACATGCATGGCGGTACATATTTTAATATACAATGTATGATACGAATATAAACTTTGCCGAAATTACTATTATTATACGCATTCGGTTACATTTTATCCATAATAACATACTTGCTTTAGGTAATGCACCCTATATTGTCAGGTTAAGAGTGCATGCATAGCTTATTAGAAATGGGGCAAAGATAATTCTTATATTTATCATGCACATCACCCCGCAGTGCTTGCCTCTTCACCTCGCTTGACGTTTCATTGAACTTTCGTGTAGAGCGACAAAATAAACCAATCCTGAGTACTTTTCGTCAGATGATTCATCAACTGTCCAAACAAAAATGTTTTTAAACCCATCACCTTGTGAGACAGTCGAGTTGTCAAATGTTTAAAGGTGGGTAGATATATGTTTAGAAGAACCACGAAATGTGATTAGTCTGGTCCCAGAAATAGACGAGTACATTCGGGACGTAGCCGTCGGTCGGCCAATTCATTCAAGGAAATTATAGATTAATATTACTGCATGGACACTGATAATACTAAGGTTTTGCAATTAAATATTTAGCTTTTCTAATTGTGAATCAATATTATTATTCCATACTATGTTGTCATTTTAAGACTTGTGACACTCGATGCTGTCTAAATACAATGCATTGGAAATTTTTCACTAAAGAAAAACTACATTACACGGCGTTAATTGCCCCAATTCGTTGAAATTAAAACACAATTAAAAAGTAAAAATTATAGACTTTCATTAATAATAAAACTATACACTCTTATCAATAAAAAAAAAACCCGTCTGAAGTCAAAAGTCTATTTCTTGTTCGGCATCGGTCTTTCACTTTATAGTGTAGTCGAGTTAATGTATTATTATTAAAGTTGTGTGTAGATTGATTTCATGACAATTTAAAACCGCTTCACCATAAGCATAAGAGCGTGAACAGCCAGTGATGTTAAGCAGTTTGAAGCCGTGTCATACCTAACCATATCTAAGCAAGTAAGAGGAAATAAACTGGTACTTACTATATACAAAAACCTACTATCTCATTATCTTTATGTACATTGAATTGGTGTGTACATCAAAGTAATAAATAAAACCATCCAAATTCTTACACCATCAGAAGAACCGCCACATATAGTGAAAATGTTATCATACAATCACCAAAAATACTTACTTGTACATGTGCAAACACGTTTTAGTAAAACTTGTTTGTTCTCAGACGTGACGAATAGTCATTAGGTTGGATGGTATTATAGTTATTGTACTTTCTTCCGCTATCGTCAGATTAAGAGATGAAGCCTTGGGGATGATATCCACGTAGGATATATCCTGTGATTTATGTAAGCAGTCATACATGAACTATGTGAACGCTGGTTAAGGCACTTTATTGGTGGGAGGTGAAACATGCGAGCAATATACTAGGGGTCCCAATACTTGCCTGGTTAAAGTGCGTGCTTGGAAAGTCATTTATCATCAGGTCCCGTTCACATCAACATCAATATATATGTTTTACATGACAGTGGTATCCGCATGTAGTGATGAATCTTTTCATCCGAGACAATCAATAGATGAAAAAAAAATGTTGTTTGTTCATACTGGTTCCCGTGTACGTGATAGTAGACAAAACAAATGTTCAGGTTGCGTGGGAACATTTAAAGCTATATTTACACATATTAGTGTCTTTCTTTATGTACACCTTTATTTCTGTCACTCTGTCTACATATCAATTCCTTCTAATTCAAAATATATTTCCTTACATGTTCTTCTTGCTGTTTTGACAGTTTGTGCTTTACCAAACTGTTTACGTATTCAAGCGATCGGTACATGTAGCACACAAGAACACCATCCTGTTTGATTGTTAAGGTTTACCGGTTTAAGCACCCCAGTCGGTCCATATTGCCGACTGACCGTTCCAAGGCGGTAACTGTCGGGTTTGCTCTTTTCCTTAAATGACTCCTTATAAATGTGTTCTTACTTTTCGCTTGGCTTGCATGTGAAATACCTTTGTTCTGTGCCTTTTCGGAGTTTGGTATATGTTGCAATACTCATAGGACTTTGTCATATATTCTTATTCATGATCACAACAATGTTACTTGTGCAGTGTGGCGGTCGTAAAAAATCTCCCCGTGCATGCAATCTATGTTGTCATTTAATTCATCCTATAAGGATTGTTACGTGTATTTCCTTTGATGGACATTGAACTTTGGTTCTTCAATTCCATCTTCACATGAATAGGATGCTACAGCCATTTATTCGTCTCTGGTCATGTTTGTTCATGATTCAGAAAGTTAACTTTATTTGCGGTCCACCATTTTTGTGTTGTTTTTCAAATCGAAATAATATTCCTTTTCGGAACACTATGTGGACATTATTTTTCGATGACGTCACTACTTTCGTCATAACGTATAGAAAATATCAGCGCATGGACATTTTGTTTTCAAATAGATCGTTTTTCTTTTCGTTGCTTGCATTTAAGAAACTTGTCAGGAAGTGCGAGGTTAGAGCTCTGTAAAACCGGTTTAAGCACCCCAGTCGGTCCATATTGCCGACTGACCGTTCCAAGGCGGTAACTGTCGGGTTTGCTCTTTTCCTTAAATGACTCCTTATAAATGTGTTCTTACTTTTCGCTTGGCTTGCATGTGAAATACCTTTGTTCTGTGCCTTTTCGGAGTTTGGTATATGTTGCAATACTCATAGGACTTTGTCATATATTCTTATTCATGATCACAACAATGTTACTTGTGCAGTGTGGCGGTCGTAAAAAATCTCCCCGTGCATGCAATCTATGTTGTCATTTAATTCATCCTATAAGGATTGTTACGTGTATTTCCTTTGATGGACATTGAACTTTGGTTCTTCAATTCCATCTTCACATGAATAGGATGCTACAGCCATTTATTCGTCTCTGGTCATGTTTGTTCATGATTCAGAAAGTTAACTTTATTTGCGGTCCACCATTTTTGTGTTGTTTTTCAAATCGAAATAATATTCCTTTTCGGAACACTATGTGGACATTATTTTTCGATGACGTCACTACTTTCGTCATAACGTATAGAAAATATCAGCGCATGGACATTTTGTTTTCAAATAGATCGTTTTTCTTTTCGTTGCTTGCATTTAAGAAACTTGTCAGGAAGTGCGAGGTTAGAGCTCTGTAAAACCGGTTTAAGCACCCCAGTCGGTCCATATTGCCGACTGACCGTTCCAAGGCGGTAACTGTCGGGTTTGCTCTTTTCCTTAAATGACTCCTTATAAATGTGTTCTTACTTTTCGCTTGGCTTGCATGTGAAATACCTTTGTTCTGTGCCTTTTCGGAGTTTGGTATATGTTGCAATACTCATAGGACTTTGTCATATATTCTTATTCATGATCACAACAATGTTACTTGTGCAGTGTGGCGGTCGTAAAAAATCTCCCCGTGCATGCAATCTATGTTGTCATTTAATTCATCCTATAAGGATTGTTACGTGTATTTCCTTTGATGGACATTGAACTTTGGTTCTTCAATTCCATCTTCACATGAATAGGATGCTACAGCCATTTATTCGTCTCTGGTCATGTTTGTTCATGATTCAGAAAGTTAACTTTATTTGCGGTCCACCATTTTTGTGTTGTTTTTCAAATCGAAATAATATTCCTTTTCGGAACACTATGTGGACATTATTTTTCGATGACGTCACTACTTTCGTCATAACGTATAGAAAATATCAGCGCATGGACATTTTGTTTTCAAATAGATCGTTTTTCTTTTCGTTGCTTGCATTTAAGAAACTTGTCAGGAAGTGCGAGGTTAGAGCTCTGTAAAACCGGTTTAAGCACCCCAGTCGGTCCATATTGCCGACTGACCGTTCCAAGGCGGTAACTGTCGGGTTTGCTCTTTTCCTTAAATGACTCCTTATAAATGTGTTCTTACTTTTCGCTTGGCTTGCATGTGAAATACCTTTGTTCTGTGCCTTTTCGGAGTTTGGTATATGTTGCAATACTCATAGGACTTTGTCATATGTTCTTATTCATGATCACAACAATGTTACTTGTGCAGTGTGGCGGTCGTAAAAAATCTCCCCGTGCATGCAATCTATGTTGTCATTTAATTCATCCTATAAGGATTGTTACGTGTATTTCCTTTGATGGACATTGAACTTTGGTTCTTCAATTCCATCTTCACATGAATAGGATGCTACAGCCATTTATTCGTCTCTGGTCATGTTTGTTCATGATTCAGAAAGTTAACTTTATTTGCGGTCCACCATTTTTGTGTTGTTTTTCAAATCGAAATAATATTCCTTTTCGGAACACTATGTGGACATTATTTTTCGATGACGTCACTACTTTCGTCATAACGTATAGAAAATATCAGCGCATGGACATTTTGTTTTCAAATAGATCGTTTTTCTTTTCGTTGCTTGCATTTAAGAAACTTGTCAGGAAGTGCGAGGTTAGAGCTCTGTAAAACCGGTTTAAGCACCCCAGTCGGTCCATATTGCCGACTGACCGTTCCAAGGCGGTAACTGTCGGGTTTGCTCTTTTCCTTAAATGACTCCTTATAAATGTGTTCTTACTTTTCGCTTGGCTTGCATGTGAAATACCTTTGTTCTGTGCCTTTTCGGAGTTTGGTATATGTTGCAATACTCATAGGACTTTGTCATATATTCTTATTAACCAGGGACATTCATTTTGAATAAGAGTAATCAAAGTCGAATATTAATGCTTGGGTGGCAAATGGCCTCAGGCCATAAGTGTTTATATACTCACGAATACTTACATATATGTAAGCATGTTGTTATTATGTACATGTATATCTAATACATATAAAACTAACAATGCTGCTGTTTTATTTTACTGTATGTTTAACATGTTTTATCTTCGTAAACAAAGATGAACAAACTTCTTACATCGGTTACGTACGTTTCACTATCCTACGGTAACTGACATCTCAAAGATCACGTGAGCATAGTGGAGATCTTGCTTGTAGACATCAATATAGGTGTCACTGTAAAACGTTTCATACGATACAAATGAAAGAAAATCAAAATATTTTTTTTAAAATTTAAGCATTTCTCAGACTTTATCCGTTGAATCAAACTTTACTGGTATTTTATTTTTTAAAATCTCGTTCAAATCTGCTTCGTCAATGTATTTCATGTATGTTTTTGTCTTCTTGGTGGCAAAGGTTACTGTGCTGCTCTGTAATGGTCATGACCTCTGACGTGCAGATAAAAAGATGTACTCGTAATGAATTTTATTCGTGAGATAATATACGAGCATCCTGCGCGTGTCCGCCGTTAAACAATTAAAGTACTTAATTACCAAATTCAGCGAAATTGATGTGCTATGACGTGTAACTACCAGGCAGGCAATGCTTACATATATGGTCGAATGTCTCGAATCGAGTCTCAATGTAACTGTCAATAAAAGTAAAATTGAAATGTTATTTATATACGTGTACCAGGTGTAAGGGTGTTTTAAATATGGCAGTTTGAAAGAAAGACATAGTTTAAACATATGGTTTTGCTTCAGTGTGTTCGTATTATGTTTTACATGGGGAAATACATATTGCAGTGTTACTGTATTTCATATTTTGTCCGTTCTTACCAGTGTAAGTTGCCTTTTTCAGACTGAAAATCTGTTTCTTTTAAAACATTCACTTAATATTCTGCATATCGATCAGTAAAAAGCATATAATTCCGCTTTGATAGAACGGGAAGTTGTTTAGGTGATAAGCATTACGTCTTTTGTCCAATAAATTTTGGAAGCGACATGTGCTGGTATATAACTATTGTTCCACAGTACCCAAAAAATAAATTGCAGCATAACGCACTGCAAGGATTGTCAAAAGGAGTTGAACACCTAAAGGACATGTATGAAAGGTGACATCCTACATACATACAATATATACATTTATACAGATGTTGGCTAATTTACTGTGGCATCAAAATGCTCTGTAAGCTTAATTTATTGCAAAATTGTCTCAACTGTCTATACAGATTAACTCTTATAGACAGCAATTAAACGCACAGAATTATTAATACAATATTAATATGGTTAAGACCCCACAAACAACATTGTCAGATTCCCTGTGACGTGTGAAAACATGCATATTTATCATTTATGTTATATTATTTTGAACAGTATTGCACGCATACATATAGTCTCGTTTTCTCTGACACGTAGCCTACTAGTTGAGAAACACTTCTACGTGTGTTAGCAAATGCATGAGTGGTCAGAACAGCTATTTATGTTCCGAAATTCAGGATACTAAGTCCTGTGTTAGTTATACAATTGTACAATGCAATGTATTTTAGGTCATTTTTGGCACAGAATACGTTTTTATGGGAACGCTAGTGTAGCAGTCAATAACACAATGTCGGACGTGTTCCGTGGGACACTTTTCAGAGAAAAGAACCAAGTGCTCCGTTTGTTTAACAGGGTAGCTTGCAACAATTAAGTGTAGCTGGCAATAATAAAAAGGAGCCGTTTGGAGAACTTCTGTTTAACAAAAGCAACGAGTATAGCGATGTTAGAAATGCAGAATTTAAATACAGATGTAGCAGAGAACAAAGAAAACAAACGAAGTAGCAAAAATACTCCACTTCCCATCAGAGTTATGGTTCTTTAATGTCATATGTTTATGTAATACATCAACAGAGTAAGAGGGTGTTTAGATCCCAGGATAGTCATCTTCTTGTTAAAAGCGCATGCTCTCTACGGCGCTAGATATCTCACATCCTGGATCTTTTTTGTAAAGTATATCAGATGTTTACGGCCATGTATCTCTAGAGAATTACCTACAAACCGCTTGTTGTCCGGTCGTGTATCTCAAGACAATCGATCAGAGACCGCTTGTTGTCTGGTCATGTATCTCTAGAAAATCACTCACAGACCGTTGGTCGTCCTGTCTTGTGTCTATAGAGAATCACTCACAAACCGCTGGTCGTCTGGTCATGTATCTCTAGAAAATCACTCACAGACCGTTGGTCGTCCGGTCTTGTGTCTAAAGAGAATCACTCACAAACCGCTGGTCGTCTGGTCATGTATCTCTAGAGCACCACCCACAGATCGCTGGTCGTCTGGTCAATGTATCTTTAGAGAATCACTAACAGACCGCTTGTCGTCTGGCCATGTATATCTAGAGAATCACTCAATGACCACTGGTCGTCGGGTCTTGTATCTCTAGAGAAACACTCCCAGACTGCTGGTCGTCTGGTCATGTATCTCTAGAGAATCACTCACAGACCGTTGGTCATCCGGTCTTGTGTCTCTAGAGCACCACTCACAGTCCGCTGGTCGTCTGATCATGTATCTCTAGAGAATCACTCACAGACCGCTGGTCGTCTGATCATGTATCTCTAGAGAATCACTCACAGACCGCTGGTTGTCTGGTCAATGTATTTCTAGAGCACCACTCTAAGACCTCTGGTAGTCCGATCTTGTGTCTCTAGAGCACCACTCACAGACCGTTGGTCGTCCGGTCTTGTGTCTCTAGAAAATCAACTAAAGACCACACACTGTGTGTGAACTTGTACAAAGTATATAAATGAATCTTAGGACACTTACAATGTGTGAACCTGTATATAAGAATCACAGGAGACACACGGAGTGTGACCTTGTATTTAAGAATCTCAGGAGACACACGGTGTGTGATCTGTCTTGAACTGTGATGATGGAAATGTGACCGGACTTTGCAACAAAGAAAACTAACGAGACATTCGATCGCGATTCTTTAAACATGACAGCGTCCAGTTAAGCTCCACGTAACTGTAACGCTTTACGTGTAACCTCATCAACCCCAATTGAACTTCTATTGCAAGTTTATGCCAATGTGACATACACGATCAAAGCCGTGATTACACACAGATGCACAAACAATACAACCATAGTGTATGCTCATTCTGATAAAATGAAGCAATATCTCGCTTGACTCCACGATTAAATTTAGATCGTTCGTGCGCGATGGTAGAATAACTGGAACTGAGAGCTTTCATTGAAATGACATCCATGTCTGATGTAGCACGCACAACAACGCTTCATCGAACCACATTGTCAATGTTAATTAAATATGTATGGCTGAAACTCAACATCATTTAAGGTACGACTTGCAGCTGTAACGTTATATTGCCACAATCTAGATTATATCGTCGCCAGCAAAGTAATAAAAATATAGCGGTCATTGCTCGGACTAAATTTAGGAAATATGTCACTAGCTGACTTCATTATTATAATAATGGATTTAATTTTAATTCATGATAGTTTATATTGTAAGCTTTTACGCTTCTTGCTTTTTTCATCGTGCATAATAATTTGATATTACTTTGTGTAAAATCCGAATCGCGTGGCATATTAATGGACAATGCTTTAAATTGTATTATAACATGTGCTTTAATGATTCATTTTTCATTTTTATGGACAGACAAGAAGTATAAGACAATTTGAAGTATACTTCCATAAATTTAAACTTAACATATTTATCGGTTCACTAATAAACCCGTATACACATTGACTATACTTAAAGCCGCTGCCATATACATACTATTTTAAAGGGTGCGGAAATAGTAAAAACAGCCACTTAGTAAGAGTCTTAATTGAGTTAGAATGACTGGAGTAAACAAAGGTGTACGAAGCAAAGACGAACACGTGTAGATAGGGAGAAGAATAGTAATTGTAAACAATATTATATATTGCCGTTTTAAGACCATTTAAATACCATCTAAAAGCAAACAATTTTGCTTTAACTTGCAGACACAGACAATAAACTTCAAGAGTTTGTGTGAGGTGTTATTGCATGTATTATTGTAATACAAACGGTGCTTATCACTTATCAATTCTTACTACATTTTCCTACCTACGTAGAATGGAGTTTTGAACATTCTCAATACAGATTGAGTTATCAATATGAACATGCTGTATAATCTATAAGGATAAGATTGCTTTTGGTTTTAAATAAACATCGACGCAGTGCTTCTTATGAAATCTTATCAATGTAAATTACGTATTAATCTACAATTTTGTACTTACATTTTCTTTCATAGTATAAGATGTAAATGGTTTCCTTATAAAAGAGATTGCTTAGCATTGCTGCACATTTATCAAACATTAATAAATAATTACATTTTTAATGTTTACCGCTGCAATGAACTATACATTACAAACTACTTTCATTTCTCGGTGAAAATCGGCGTGACGTATACATCGCGCGCTTGCATTCCCGATTGCTGATTGGCTGGGTGGACGGAGCTTATTTTACTACGGACTCTGATCATGAATTAATGTAACCATGGGGTCAAAATTAGGTCATGGAGCAGATTTGTAAAGGTTTTACAATTTCATTTGTTAACAAATACATTACATATAATTGTTGTTTCAAGCTCTTTATCCTTTTAAAAAAATAAGAATGACTTTTAAATAACTACAAATTAAAAAATACCTTTATGTTGTGTTTCTTGACTTTGTGGGGGTGGCTTAATTACTTTAGACTATATCATGCACAGAGTTAGCTGTTCGTTTGATCTAAGTTCTGTATGAAGTCGCGGGGTTTGTCCTGTAAAGATAAATAAAATATATTGAATATGTTGCTATCTATTTTAAGTGATTTATTCTAATTGTAATTAAATGTAATGTAAATATAAGATATGAATCGTTGATTTTGACTGTCATCGATTGATGAATCGTGCTGTGTCTTTTGAAGTATACCTAAGTCTTTAAGACACTTTATGACGTTACTTTAAACAGTCCAGTATGATTCATAAACCGATGAACGTCAGAGATCAACGGTTCATTCCTGATCAAACCCTTGTATCTGGGATGCATTGTTCAAAAGCGAATAACTTTTATCTAGTTTGTCTTATATCTTAAAACAAACACAACAAAGGGTTATGGTAAACACGTTGGTGTTTGTTCTCTGAAAACCTAGTGGGGTTTCCCGAATGTTTTTGAAGTAAATCATTTAAAGGGATTACTATTTCTGTAAAACAGTTGATATTAATTAAATAGAACTCCCTTTAGAGTAGTTACGTGCAGGACCAGCTGTGTTAGATCGGGTAAAACAATTGACGCCACTCCGGAAGGCACACTGGTAACGAACATGGATAATCAATTAACATGGGAAAGAGGTATGAAAACATGCATAGACTAGTTGCTGTTTTTCTCTCGAATAGAATTCCTGATATATCAGTGATATGATGGGGTTTTTGATGGATTGCAAATGCCTTATTACTGTTTTGAAAAAGCAATTGTGCAGTTAAATTTCACATCATGGATTCATCGTTACTTTATATAAGCTCCAAATGTGAACTGGGCAATATACACGGGCCTCCCTTTCCATTGACCAAAACCTGACATAAGACGTTCTACGAGCTGTGGAGTTGTGATGTATGAGGCATCCTCATATAAGACTCTATTTTAATTGTTAAATTCAGTAGTCATTTTTGCAGGGTGAGGTTAGTCGGAATAGGAAAGTTAACATTCACAAAACTCTATTGCTCTGAATGGTAACCACGGGACAATCATGTTCGGGACAGACATACATCAAGTCCATCCGTAATGCAACTGCCAATAAAACTTAAAATGACATTGATCAGTAGAGATAACCGCCACAAAACCAGGTGTACATGTCCATAATGTAATTTGCCTGTATGTTTAAAAAGATATAATCATAGTTAAATAAACTTCATTAGTTATTAGATGATATCACGCTTTTTTAACATCAATCCATTCTACTATCTATACGAAGTCAATGTACCAGTTTGACGTCACTGCACAATACAGAAATCGCATTAAAAAGAAAAACAATTTTATAAAAATCTTGCTATGCGGGCAAACTTGTTTATTGTTTTCGTGGCTTATCTTAAAAAGAATTCACAATGTTTATGTAAAATAAATACTTTATTATCTTATCAATGCAGAAAGCCATGTCAACAAAATTAAAACTTTTCTTCTAAAAGCCCAATCGAAGTAAAAGTAAAATTTCTACGAAGCTTGATGCAATTGAAAGTGTTCCAGTTTACAGAGCCAAGTTAGTGGGACGTTGGGACAGAAAAGGATGAGGCAGGAATCGCCGGCGGAGTTTCGAATGCCTCCTTTGTACTAAATTTATGGCAACAAAACGTAGTCTACATCGGTTGTGGCAGACCTTCGCTCACAGCGCGTGAATAGGTCCCCCGCTTCATGTGGAATAAATGGATTCCAATGTCATGAATATTTACAGTGGTTTTATCTTATTTTGAATGTGTTTAATGTGTTTTCATGACATTGGGGCTGTTTGTTTCAGGTAATTGAGTATGTCACTTGTGTAATGTTTTACCTCTTTTCACAGTTGGTTTAAACCATCCCACGCCGAGCAGTTAACAGCATACACAGAGCTGTCGGAATGAAGCCTAGCCTATACTCTTCCAAATCATAACTGTACATCTCCCAGCTCCTTCTGTATAGTTGTTAGCTATTCGGAACTATTCCGACTGATTCATAGGTCCCGGGAAGATAAGGATTTGGGGGAAATACGTATTCTTTCTTCTGCCACAAATGTTATGTATGATTGACAAGAAATAAATGTGTTCGTCTTCAAGCGCGTATATGTCTGGACGCTGGTGAATGTTGCAAAATTAGCTTTTACTGTTTGCTTCTTTGATATCAAATATAGACGTATTGTATGTTTCGATGTAAATATAGTCCGTCGTTACGCAAGTTCCGTCGTTACGCAAGTCTGCTTGCCTGTCTGCCTGTCTGTCTGTCAATTAGTCAATTAGTATGTTTGTCAGTCAGTCAGTCACTTTGTCTTTCTGTCTGTCTGCCTGTCTTTCAGTCAGTCAGTCAGTCAGTCAGTCAGTCAGTCAGTCAGTCAGTCAGTCAGTCAGTCAGTCAGTCTGTCTGTCTGTCTGTCTGTCTGTCTGTCTGTCTGTCTGTCCGTTTGTCTATCCGTCTGCCCGTCTGTCTGTCTGTTCTTCTGCCTGTTTTCGACCATTCGTTTGTCTGTCTCTCTGCTTGCCTTCATGCCCGACTGTCTGCCTGCCTCCACCCCCCACTCGTCATTTCTTTTTTTTTCTTTCCTAATATCTTTATTGCCTGCTTCACTGTGTCATCCTCTCTACGCGTTCTCTATAGTTGTCTATCTATTGTGAGTTTTGTTCTTTGTTGCAAATATAAAAATAGGGAAAGAATATAAAAAAGTGACGTATGGTGTACCTAGGCTATCTCCATATATTACTTTTTATGATAAAGGCTAACCAGAATGGTGATTGTCATATTTGTCTGCAAGTACACTTGCTACTTGCAGCTTTTCGAAAAGAGCTTATCGGATGTATGCTTCGTCGAAGAATAAGGAATATTTGGAAAAAAACACAACGTAGATTCCCATTCCTCACCTAACAATTGCCCAGTTTGATTGACAAGAAATAAATATATTTGTCTCTAAGGCATTTGTGTCTGGGTGTTACTTGAAATGTTAAGAAATAAGTTCTTACATGTTATTTTTTAACGAAGCCAAGAAATACGACATGATATATAATATATAAATGATATCGTCAGTTGCAATGCAAAAACGTAAACATGTTTTTACTGACTATGGAACAATTAATTTCGTATATCTCTGTCTGTCCGTCTTCCTTCCGCGTCCTCTCTTTGCCCGTCCCTCGTTCTATCTCTCTGTAACTGTGCCTTTTCTCGCTCTTTCTCTCTTTCTCTCCAAATCTAATTTGGTCTGTATCCTTCTGCATTTTTATTCTTCCTTTTTCTTCTTCGCTTGTCTACTTTAGAAACGACAAATGGAGGAAAGTAATCATTAGCAAAGTGGCAGATGGCGCATTTTATACTGTCTCTATTTATAACAGTCTGTCTTCCGGTAACGACCAGTATTGCGGTAGTGATAAATATTCTTATGTACATCTTTTCTGTTGCTAGCTTCTCGGAACAATTTTGACTGAGTTATTAGTCCTGGGATGATGGGGATGTTTGGAAAAATATTTATCATTTGTATGCAAGACATGCTCAGTATGATGGGTAGAACATAAATATGTCTATATTCCAAGCGCGTATTTTTGATATAAATTTGAATTATTAAAACATTGGATCTTACTGCGCGGTCCTAGCATATTAGATACAGACGATGCCAAGAACTTGTCGGGAATGTTTTCGAGGGACACATTTTAGTGTTCTGTGAAAGGTACGTGAATATGTAGGTGTCATGTGCATATGAAACTTGTATGTTAATTGTCAACACCTTTGTCTGAAACGTTTCATGAATATGTTTTATTGCATGAATATGTATATTTCATTATTAATATGTTTTATTTAATATGTTTTATTTCCTGAATATGTTTTATTTTCTGAATATGTCTGATTTCATGAATATGGTTTATTTCATTAATGTTTTATTTCATTAATGCTTTTTTGTGTGTGCTGCTGATGTTGCTCCAATGTCTTAGAATGCATATACAATAAAATTAACAAATGGAAATACGTTATGTTTTGTAGGCATAAACAGGACTTAATTAAACAACGAAAACGACAACTCATGGCAGGATTTACATCATGGTCAAAGCCCGTTAGTTTGCAAAAGTAGAAAAAACGTCACATACAGTCGCAAAGAATGACGTTTTCTGTCATACTTGGCTTATTATTTTCCACTGATATTATTTGTAATTATGACAAATAGCACAACATGTCAGGTTCTTGATTCTCGCCCCGAACAGGACTTGAACCCACGCAGTGAGAGGCTGAGGAGTTACAAGTCAAGGACTCTAACCACGGGCACTATATATCTCTTTAGTGTGAATCCTCTAGAACCAGATGTGCTTGAATAAATAAGGTATGCTGTAATAGCCATTTTTCCTTCGAAAACAAACAAACAACAAAACAAAGCCAAGCCGTTCAAAACAACGAAGTTATTATTATTTGCATCATTGAGATGTCCTGAATGCTACACTGATGCAAGCTCAATGATTTTCCCCACAGGAACATAACGTTATGGCATATATTGGCGAATTGTATCCTTGCAGTCGCTTTTAATGTCGTCTATCTGTCAAACTAGATTAATTATCTGTTCGAAAATGGAAAATGATAAAATTTAAAAATAAATGAGAAACCTCAAAACATATCCAGAATATTAATAGCCTCTGCCATTTTATTAAAAATGCAATGAAAACCTATATGCAGTCTTCTCAGAGAAAATACTGACATCTGATCCAGTCTATAAAAGCAGTTGTCATACCAAGGGCAATTCATCATCTCATACAGTAACACTTCGCTAAGAACGTTCGGATTTTGCTTTCTAGTTTAAAAGTCTACCAGCTTATGGTGGAGATGCAGATTGTTTAATACATGTTCAAGCTCACAGTGCTTTTGTATAAATGGCTAAGTCATTGTCTTGTGAAAAAAAAATAACTTAAATAAATGATAGCATAAATAAGACCAATCTAAGTATTAACATATTAAGTTTTCTATTTGCGTGGCAAGACGACCTTAACAAAGTCTTTTCTAGCCGTTTAACAACAAAAGATTATTATACCTATCTATCTAAAAGATGATCGGCATGGAAGTCAACATTGAAATAGTTAAAGCCAACAGTGGGAAGGAATGTTCAGACAGTTTTCCGTAATACAGATGACAGTAATTTACACACACATACATGTACATGTACACATATGCATGCACGCACGCAGGCACACACACATATATAATCTAAAATGCCGGCAAATCCCATCCAATGTCCTAGATATATTCGAAAAGCGAAGCATATCACCCAAATTTTCATTTCAAACATGTATTTTCTAATCGAGCCATGCTGCACAGTTAGCAGAAATCCCAGTAATGTCGGATACCATCTGTAAATACTTTTTAAATGACCTTGCTTTAGGAGAAGATAACAGGTTCATCTGAACACCGCAAGTGCTTTAAGAAATTTAAGCTATGAAAATTTGCCTTGTTCGTGTTAAAGGACTCTATTTTTCAAGGACTTTATCTTTCATTAAAAAAATATTCCGTCATTTTCTTGGAATATCGACTTTGTTACTCAATATTTGTTCTGTTGATTAACAAACCACTTGAGGAACAATGAGAGATTATTTGTTTGCTTTGTTTCTTAAAGCGGAAACACCAGACCCGAGATTGTTTAATCTTGCAGTGTCTGGATCGAAGACAACTGTATTTCATTCCAATTTCCCGAACAAGTCCTTTGGGTTTGTTTTCCTAATACACTTGATGTCCAAGAGCTAAGACTGTTGCACAGTGGCGCTTATGCTAATATCACAAGAGTGAGCGAGGAAAATATGCTTAACTCATTTTCTGAAATGTAACTATTCCAGTCAGTTTTAATACGAAAACTCTAAATGATTACGGGACAAACCTTGGATATTGTTGCACTATATCTATTGCATGAATTGAGGCTGCGTTCCAAATACTCAAAAAGTCAAAATGGTTTGGGTGGTGTCGCTTGCGACGGCGTCGAAAGTTATGAGAAACTGAATTTCGGAAGCACGAATGCTTGACCCTGCAAGACCTTGACTAACAGCGGCCCGTCTTCATGCCTGGGAAAAAGTAGTGCGTGTGCAAAATTATTTAAGTATGTAGAAAGAGACAAGACAGGCATGCTTCAATTGTTAAAATTATTATTGTATTTCGTTTAAACAACATTTCGAATAAATTTATTGTGTAGAGAAAATGTACATGAAAGGCATAACTATGAAGGCCACCGCACATAATTGCACCCAGAGACTACAGGAAATGGGTGGAAGGAGGGAGAAAAGTTATTGGAGCGAGTAATCCACTGATTACGCATTATAACCTAGTTCTAGATATTAGCGATTTTCCTGCTCGGAGCCAAGCTGCCGTCTGTTGTTCTTTACTAGGTTTACAATCGTGATTGTGATTCCGATCAAAAAGGTGAAAAGTGACGCAATACTTTTGAACTCGGTATATTTTGGTCGCATCTGGTACAGTACCACTTCATAGCAACTATTTTATACAAAGACGTAATGTTAAAACATAAAAGTTTTGTATGTTTGATACAATATTTTCTACAATTCTGTTAATGACTGTGTTATACATTATAATTTATGCCCCAATGTATAATCTATATTTAGAAAAGTTGGTTGGATGTTTACCCGCTAAAAACTAACATACTTTCCAATGCATTGTGCAATTTAACACGGAATGATTTAAAGTGACTATTATTTGCATACCTTTAATCCCTTACACGGTAAAGCTTATGCCACACATACAGCGCTTTTCGGCGCTTTGATTTGACGGGGCAGGAAAAAGCTCGTTTCCTGAACGTGCATGCAGAAAGGGCTTCATATTTCTGATGGCTACGCAGAATGGAGTTTTATATGTGCTTTAATAATACAAAAGCTTATTTTATTGTAAACGAATACACAAATAATTATTGATTCCAAGCTGTTCATATTTGCTTGTTCAAACCTATCCAACATCAGAACATTACGATGTTCATAGATTATCCAGATATTAAATATATGTACGTTAAATCTTTTCCAACCATGGCTAATTACCACCGTACTATAAAAGTGCAAGCCTAATTAACAGTTACAAACATAGTACCAATTGATTAAACAAATCTGAGATTTCTTTTACTTAAAATGAAATTATTTGCAGCTTAATCTTCTAACGCAGGATTCAGAGCCTGGATTGTAAACAATTTAATACTAGTCTAATACTAATTTAAAGAATTTAAAGTCAACAGATAATACATATTGATGATGGCGCAAATGGACAGTAAAGATGATATATGCCCAGAAAAGGTAATTACTGTCTAAACGCAACAAAAACAAACAAACAACATCTGTCATTCTAATATCTCAAAAATGATTGCTACATGCGATGCCAAACATATGTATGCTTCGATAACAGTCAATGCGATTGTCTACGAAGTTGGATTTCACCATTTGCTTTTGTTGCAGTTGGTACGTTGCAATAATGAAATGTCCGATATAATTAAGTTCTCTAACGTCCCAAAACCAAGCTCGTTCGTCTTGTTCTGAACCTAATGCGATGCCAGGACATTTAGTACAGGCTTGTGTTCTGGTGTCAAGAAAATAGACTCATACGCTAACAATTTGTCTTTATCTTAAAGTGTGTAGCAAGGGGTGCATGCGTTAAATTAAACAGTTATTTCGATCGGCGACAAAAGACAAACATACATTCTGAAAGAGTATAGCTCAATGCACAGTATCACGTCTGATTTAGTTACTAGTTATAATTGAGAATATTGTCAAACTAACTGGGAATTCTGGGTATTTTAGCCCTATGTAAATGTATCTGCTGAAAAGCTTTTCTACATCTCTTATGGAAGAGACGCTATCGGTGCCAATGGTATCAACACAGCTTAAAGGCAAAGGTAGATCAATATTTTTTACGGCAACAAGGTGGAATTTATCAGATTGGCAGTACAAAAGAAAAATCTAGAAATGTTGTTAAAGTATCAAGTGTGAATACGATTTATAGGGGAGCCGCAAATAATCCACCGATAGTATGTAGCAATATGAGTAGCCATGAATAATAACATAAATGTGAGTATTATTGTACACAATTCGATCTATACAAACAGCGTGTTTTTATGTTTACTTTCAACAATAAACCATGTTAAAAATAAGAAATATTAAAAAATAGGCCCCTCTGTCGAGATTGAATGGATTTTTTAATGCCAAACAAACCTCCAACTACTATTACTACTACTGCTGTTTTTTGAAATACATTGCAGCGACCATTTACGATCATTAAAGCAACGTCCAGCTTTTTGGTGGAGGAAGACCCTATATATCTGAGTAGAACCACTGGCGCACCGCATGTCAGCTGGAAGACCTTCTCACATTAGGTCCTTCGCTCACCCGAAAGGGACTCGAACCCACGCGATGAGAGGCTAACCAGTCAGAGAAGTTATATATCGACGACTCTACCACTATGCCACGGGCGTCTTAATACTACTATATGTACTACTACTTCTACAACCTCCACTACTACTATCATTACTACTTCTACTACTTCTATTACCACTACTTTCACTACTACTGCTACTACAACCACTACTACTACTACTACTACTACTACTACTACTACTACTGCTAATACTACTACTACAACAACAACAACAACTACTACTACTACTACTACTCCTATTACTACTTCTACTTCTACTACAACCACTACAACTACTTTTACTACTACCACCACTAGTACTTCTACTACTACTGCTGCTGCTGCTGCGGCTGCTGCTGCTTCTACTACAACTACCACTACTACTACTATAAAATTATTATTATTTTTATTATTATTATTATTATTATTATTATTATTATTATAATTATTATTATTGATATTATCATTATCATTATCATTATTATTATAATTGTATTATTATTATTATTATTATTATTATAATTATTATTATTATTATTATTATTATTATTATTATTATCATTATAAAAAATGGTAATAATGATAATAATACGAAAAGTATCAATGGCAATATAAGGACAAAATGGTCTTGCATTCAAATAAAAAAAACCCTTCCAGAATATTTTATTTATTTTCTGCTGAATTATAACAGACGCATGCCCGTCCCACAACTATCTCTTTGACAGGGACATGGTGCAGCACTTCAGCTAATGTCCGATTGTTGAAAGCCACGTTCATTCAGTGCCCCCTTGGGACGACGCAGTTTAACTGAATATTGAGAAGCTTCCCCGACGCTTTTTTAGCAAAATATAGACTTGATGCAGAAGCACATAACAGAAAATATAACAAAAAATGGCCATTCGTATTGTAAGAATTATACATTTGTGTAAATATGTATTCCATCAGGCTGCCGTTACAATACCGAACAATAACAGTCAAATATTGCAATGATTCATACGACCGAAATGTTTTACATTTATGCAGTTATAGTGAAAATTACTGGTGTTTTGAAAAGCACTTGAAAAATACTATGTGAAATGTAAACAAAGCGATTAAGAAATGCTCTTTTATAAGTGGCACTGGTCATGCCAAACACCTAACATAAACTCTCTCCAGCCCAAAAGCATACAAAATAACAATATATAATTATTCTTTTGGTTAATTTTCTAAAAGCAGCCAATGACGGAGTACGGTATCACAGCAATGTTAATGTCCATCCAGAATAATCTAGCGGGATCTAGTTATACACTCTTCAAACAGGCCCTTTACGTTAAAAGTAATGTCCGACAGTTTAGACCAAATGTTGTTATTTTTTCAAACTAACAACACCCCAGCATAACGCCTCACTCGTCATCATAACTATGTATATCTGCGTCACGCTGCAAAGTTAGCTTGCTTTAAACTAAGGAAACCACGTGACAACATACTTTAGAGATTACATGATATCATCATCCGGGTAATCTACTTTGACGCCGATGTCTATTTTTAGCAGAAATCCCCGTCTTGCTTATGTATACATTTGGAAACAATGAACATGTACAGCGATTAACTTCACAATTTTGTACTGTCTAATAATATAGGTAGCTTCAGAATCGTGTCAACTTAGACAAAAGTCTGCGTTTATTAAGGGGGTATGTCAAAACTCCACTAAACAGGTGTATGATATTGTTACATGTATTGATTAAGGCAAACTGTAATGCTCTACTTTAAATGTGTATGGTATAGATTTCACACAATATTGTACTTATTATGAACGATAATTTGACCTAAAAATGAAAATACATTGTATTAATACGGCAATGTTGGGCCTTTGACTACAATATTTTGAAACCCATAGGATTGCGATCATTCGCAATGGGGCATTTCATTCTGAATAGAAATACAAAATATCAATATTAAGTCAAAACGTTATAAACATCATCATTCATCTGTTCATTTCATAAGTATATACTACATGATAAAATAATGACATCCAAGAACGCATTTTCAAAGAAAAAGAACATTATTAGCATGCACGTGTTTATACAATAAGTGATGTGTCTTTCATCTGCCCGTACATAATGCCGGTAATGTTAAAATGCTCGTGCTCACAGGGACCAATAGAGGCTCCACTGTCTCGCTTTTCTTTTAAGGAAAACACCTGATGAATAAGTGTGTAATTTCAGATATAGCATCACTCTCTATTTCGGTGACAACATAATATCATTTACACTTTCTGTGAAGGGATTCGTCCTTTTTTGTTCACTAGAACATTGAGAGTGAGCGTAAGTTGATGTTTTACAGAACGGCAGAAGTGTTTGCACACGAGTTGGGCTGATCTATGAAATGCAACACTTACTAACGTGTATAATTTCAATATGCAATATTACAGAGCAGGACCAAGTCCCACAAATATAATAGGTCTTCTAAATCATAGTTAATTGCAACAGTTTATTTCGAAGTGTCCAAATGATACATTCCTTTACGTACCCCCGAGTCGACTTGCTGTCTTGAAAATGGGATCTTTCTTCAATCTACGTATTGTTCGCGAGACAACATCACTGCTCATTTAGCCAGGAAAAACATGCTGCCAACGTTGTACTGGCGCCGATCTTTTCTAAAGCAAGCGAAGTAAAAACAGTTTGAATTGGTCAACTTCTTGTAAAGATGAAGGTAACCTATATGGAAACATACTTGGTGGCATCAGCCGTTTCATGTCTAAACATGTCAAGAAAATATTTTACCTCCGTTATGTACGGTTATCTAAGTAAACGAAACGTAGTAGTTGAATATCAATACACGTTATCAATATTATTGTTAAAAATCCGCACATGCTGAAATGTGTGCCAGAAGTATAAGAAAGTTTGAATTTGGCACAAGAACAATTGATTCAATTAAAGTGCTTTGCAAATGCCATATTTGGTTATTCTACTTATTGAGGACGCATTGTTTTGTTGATGGACCTTATTGAAGATTGTAAGTAACCGGGAAGCAAAACTCCCGTCCAATACTTCCATTTTACATCGGTATACACTGCAAAAGCATCCCAATAAAGTCATTAAATTCAAACATGCCAGAGAAAAGTACTTAAAACATCAGCTCATTATGTAAAACTGCGACCTCTCGTTAAGGAGTCAGCATTGTCTAAGAAATTGAAATGTCGTGCAAACCTGTTTTGGCTGCAACACGCATCCTCTGTTACATCAGCGTAGTTGAGAAATTAATCCTCTAAATACATTGATGAATGACATCAAGATTAATATATAATCTGACTCGTCATATGCGACCACAGTCGTTGTGAAACAATAAACCATACACACTAGAACCAGAAACCGGAGAGAAACTATCATTTGCTTTTTTAAATGAAATACGATGATAAAATCATATTCTGTGATTTGTCAACATGTGTACTTTGTCAATAACACCACAGTCAGTGATTACATTTACTAAATAAAACACTAGAGCTAACTTGTGACGATATATAAACACAACTCTACCGCGAAGAATGAGGAGATATGACAAAGGCACATGAGCATAATAACATAAACATTTTAAAAGGCACAGGACAAGGAAGTCACTTTGTCCGTCTGTATGTTCATCCGTCCGACCATTTTTTTGTCCTGTCGTCTGCCCGATGTGCGTTCCCGCAAAGGATTTACGGCCTGCCAATAACCTGATACAAGTATTTGCTCTATGAAGACATAATGTCGCGAGAACCAGATTGACTATCGAAATATGAAGGTCATTTTATTTCAGGGAGACTTAATGGATTTTTAAATCACGTAGCCAAGTATAATAACTCTGACGACTATTTGTTTCTTTTGTTAGCAATGCTTAGCTATTGTATTTCACAATAAACCATGGCGGTTTCAGTAAAGACTGAAAAACTGCTGTATTGATACATTTATCTATCTACAAAGGTACGCCTTTCAAACGTCAAATCGTGATATTTTCAATACATACAGTATATGAGTAAATTGCTTACAATCTTCTATTTTATAACTTACCAGTATTATGCTCGAGGCCGTAAAACATAATTTGTTCAGGCATCCGTCGTCACATACGTTTTAAGTAGACCTTGGTAAACCTTACAGCTTACAAATCAAATATTAAACTTGTTTTTATTAACTAGAATCAAAAATAATTTGTTCACGCCTGTTACAAGAAATAACAGATAAGTTTAGACATAATAATAACATCGCCATAAAGCAGTCCATAACTCCACCACTTAAAGTTTGGAGTTACCTTTCTTGTATGAACAATCACTTAAAAATTACTGAATGAATTCACTCAAACGTACACATACTGCATTGTAAATACATTATATATATGGTGGTGAGTAGAGGTTTAATGCACGACCATCATAACACTTAGTCACCTAATTTTATTTTATCTTTCTCTTCTCTTCACAAGAATATCTCGTTATGAGAATTTAAGCTTGGTTTGTCCGTTCAACAAAACTTCAGTCTTTGGTATTTCTATTCATTATTTTAATACGATTTAATGATCTTGATCAAGCCATTAAGATTTATTTTATTAATAATTTTAGTTTTGACAAGATACATGTATTTATGTCACCAAAGTCGCTCCAGGGACCCTCATTCCTTTCCATATCTTTGAAAGTAGCTACATGTACATGTTTGTATATCGATGAAGCAACCATTCCACTCTTCCACTTACTTTATTTTAGAACACTATTTTGCCAATGTGCACTAGCAAAGGTGAATTCAACAGTATTGAGATATAAAATACATATACATTGTAGAAGATGTCGAATGCAAACGCAGTAACGAGAAGCTTCTGTGAATGTTTGGCATTTGATAACATTCCAAAACACTTAGCACGAGATTAACCTATTAAGGCATAAAATGTATTGACTAGTAGAAATATGTTCATTTAGCATGTTTTATTCGTATATGTAGTAGCCGACTTCAACTGATTGTCGAGGCTTTATTCGCGATCAATAAGAAAAGGTCTCTCGCATACCATACAATAACTGCATAACCTAGTGACATTTAATACGGTATCTATCTGTCTGTCTGTCTGTCTGTCTGTCTGTCCGTCCGTCCGTCCGTCCGTCCATCCATCAATCCATCCATCCATCTATCTATCTATCCGTCTGTCAGTCAGTTCGTCCATCCGTCCGTATGTCAGTTGTCTATCTATCTGTCTGCCTACCTACCTACTGTGTTTACTGATTGCTGTTACTGTTATTTTTGTATTTTATTTACTATTCTCGTGAGTACCTTTCCATGCTTGTAATGACGTCTTTGTTACTTTTTTTCTTCTCAAAGCAAATCATTTTTAGACTTAAAAGTATCTACATTGCCAGCCTTTGCCGAGCTATATACGATATACAAACACGACTGATGTAGCCCAAACATGTAGTGAGATGGCGAGCTATATACCATATACAGACATGGCCGATGTAGTCCAAACATGTAGTGAGATGGCGAGCTATATACCATATACAAACACGACTGATGTAGTCCAAACATGTAGTGAGATGGCGAGCTATATACCATATACAAACATGGCCGATGTAGTCCAAACATGTAGTGAGATGGCGAGTTATTTACGCTATACAAACATGACTGATGTAGTCCAAACATGTAGTGAGACGGCGAGCTATATATGATATACACACACGACTGATGTAGTCCAAACATGTAGTTAGATGGCGAGCTATATATGATATACTTACATGACCAATGTAGTCCAAACATGTAGTGAGATGGCGAGTTATTTACGCTATACAAACATGACTGATGTAGTCCAAACATGTAGTTAGATGGCGAGTTATTTACGCTATACAAACATACTGATGTAGTCCAAACATGTAGTTAGATGGCGAGTTATTTACGCTATACAAACACACTGATGTAGTCCAAACATGTAGTTAGATGGCGAGTTATTTAAGCTATACAAACATGACTGATGTAGTCCAAACATGTAGTTAGATGGCGAGTTATTTAAGCTATACAAACATGACTGATGTAGTCCAAACATGTAGTTAGATGGTGAGTTATTTACGCTATACAAACATGACTGATGTAGTCCAAACATGTAGTTAGATGGTGAGTTATTTACGCTATACAAACATGACTGATGTAGTCCAAACATGTGAAATGGCGAGCTATATACGTTTAAATTCATCAAATCAGATCCATGTCTGTCTGTTTGTCTCTTCTTCTCTTTATCTCTGTTCTTCAACCTCTCTGTTTAGTCTCTCTATCTCTCTCTCTCCCTCCCTCTCTCTCTCTCTGTCTTTCTGTCTCTGTCTCTGTCTCTCCATCCCTCCCCCTCTCTGTCTCTCTGTCTCTCTCTCTCTCTCTCTCTCTCTCTCTCTCTCTCTCTCTCTCTCTCTCTCTCTTTATCTCTGTCTCTCTCAATTTCTGACGGCGAATAAGCATACAACAGTAGCACACGTACGGCATGAACATGGACATATGTTGAATGTCTCTCACCTCAATCAATTACAAAGTGGCAGAATTAAAGTTGAATGATGTCGAATAATAAGTATCACATCGTTTATCATCATCAGTTACCACTACTGTTACTTTAAGTATTTAGTGAGGAAAACCCATATAATCAATGTTGACTTCATGACTCGTCGCTTTGCCAGTAGTGATGTTGTTTAATTGTGGACGGGACTGTAATTGATATTGACTGGTGAATCAGCAGCACATTCATATTTTGAAAAAAGGAGAAGAGATCACCCGATGCCTTGAGGTATTATAATGCCAGGTTAATATAAAGTGTAAATCATAAAAAAACACGTTTTTATCTTATAAAAGCTCATATGGTTTTGAATGTTGGACCTGTATTTTCCTTTTTTGAGATATGGACAATTCCACGATATACAAGTACCTATTTTTATACTCAACTTTAACACGTGATATTTGACAGATCTACGTAGGGACCATCAAATGAAACGTGCTAATCCCCATGGTACACAACACCTCCTCCCCACTTTCTCTTAAGTTCGCTATTCACACTTGCTCTGTCTCTCTTCAGCCTTCACTTTTGCTTGTTGTTTTATTTCTATCCTAGTCTGCTATCTCCTTCGACTGCAATACTTAGAATGGATACAACTAGCGAGATAAGTAGCAATGGACCTTTCCTGAACATTTATCATCCTCCCGGAATGATGAGAATTCTTTGAAAATACATTTATCAATACACCAATATTTCATTATGATTGGAAATACAGAGGTATTTTACTATATATTGGAATTTCTTATGTTGTTGAATGCTGCTTGCAATGTTAGGAAATGTGTTCTGAAATGTATATCATTTTGATCTTAATATTAGAATACAGGACGGTGTCAGTAAATGCATGATTTCATGCAATAACAAGAATGTAAATGTTTTCAATCATTGCTAGTTTGCCATCGATATGCTGCTCTTTTCCTTGTTCAGAAAAAAACATATAAGCATGAAAATACGCTGGATTTGGTATAATCTTTGCTTAGAGTATTATTAATCAATCTATCTATATCTAAATAATATAAGTTGACGAAATCTTGGCAAGACAGTATTTAACATATTGAGTTACCATAGTTACACATGAAGACGTAAAGGAGATTTGAACAAATAATGGTAGTAATAATAATAATGATGATGATGATGATGATGATGATGATGATGATGATGATGATGATGATGATCAGTGAACAATTTCAAGTATACACTTACCCAACAAATGGTTTTATAAATCAATCGAAATATACATGTACAATACATTGTTTTAAATATGCTCTTGGTTAACAGTTACATGCCTATATCTAACATATAACTACTTATATAACTTGTACTTGGTTAATATTTATATGTATAAATCAAATATGATGAATAATGAATAGTAATACACAGATTATCTCTATGTCAGACAGGAATGAGTCGCTCTGTGTTTGTGCATGTGAACTAAGGCAAGTGGCCAATGTGTGCTTCATTACAAAATATATATTGGTGTGACGTTTGTGCATGTGAACTGAGGCAAATGGTCAATAGGTGGATTATTATGCTTGATGTGAACATATTGCATATCGTGCATGTTACTGTGGAATGGGAGTCTCTGTATGTAAGGGGTCTTCACTGCTCTGATGGTGTGTATGATTTCCAATCGCGACCATAATTTGGATGGCTCAATTGGTATGCGAAAATTACGAAACTATCGTCGGTTGCTATTCGGGTTTTCCACACGTCCGTGTCGTTAGTATTAAAATGATTGTAAAATCGTTTGTTTCTAAATCGATTTAGTGGGAATAGTGCTATATTTTAGGTACCTGTAGTTTGTCAAGTATTTTATTAGCTTGTACTTTTTAGAATACGAGATATGTCTGGAAAGCATCCGAGCTGCAGTTTGTAATCTCTAACAGCATATACATTTAGTTATTTTGTATATAAAGAGCCGTTTCGCTAAGTTTTCGGTTGGCCTTGCACAAAGCAAAGTTTTTGGAGCAAGCTAAACTTATTTTCTGTCGATCTATGTAATATTCCATTGGATACAGGCCTAATAGACTTAACACCTTATCGGTTGTCGTTGTTATTGGTAAATGTTGTATCTCTTTTGGAGACAAGTCGGACGAATCGTTCTAACTTTAGTATGCTTGAGTTAGACATACTTGACCATTAATTAAGCGCCATAAAGTAAAGACGGCAAGATTACCTTTCTCATACAGGTTCATGTAAGACCATGCATTGTTTTCTTATTTAGGTCTCGTTTTTGTATTCACGGGCTATAAAAATTACACAGACAACTACAGGTTTTGGTTAATCTGTCTGCTGTTTTATCAGTATGCTCACTTGTTTCCAGCACGATACATGCATGCATGCTGGAGTCTGGGTTTGGGACAAAACATGTGCCGAAGGGACAAACTATATGTGTGATCGGTTTAAAAACTATTAGCTCACATTTGTCGATATTGAACTCGTAGCCCCATATCTTCGCATAGTTTGTAATAAGGTTAAGTTACCTTTAGAGAAATGATTTGTTCGGACTGACGATTGTGATAGCATCTGTAAAATGATGTAGATGGTTGACCAGTGGACCAATTACCGCTCTTCATTAGCTGATCTAAACGAGTTTGATTTTTCAGTAATACGTAGCACCAAGTGAAGATAACCTCTCCATGTCTCATACTTAGCAGAACTTTGAAATGTAATTGAAGTAATTGAGTTGACTAATACCCGAGCACTAAGATGGACGAGTACGTCGATGAAAAAGTTTGAATGGTTCGCCTCTTATTCCCAGATTTTTCTTTGTATTTATAATGGCTCTATGACGTACATTATCGTATGCGTCAGCTGTATCAAGCGTAGTAGCATAAACTGGTGAGTTAATTTCTTGATGTTAAATATTGCTTCTTGTAGATTGAAAGATGTAGAAATTGATCCTAGATGTTCCTGCCCTGCATTCTGTTGTTTGTTGGACTTTTTTTTATCGTGAAAGGTAGACAATTGATTTATTCGTTTGTGTAGAATATTTTCAAACATTTTGTAGGTAACAGATACTAGGGCTTACGGTCGATAACTCTGTATGTCTGTTTTTCCTGCCCTGTGAATAAGAATAATACGCCCTATTTTATAAATTATCAGGTACATGTGTATGTATGAGCTGTCAATAATCATAGTACGGTAAATAGATGCACGATGTATTTGTACAGAGTTCTTCCATATTTTATGCGCTCTGGTGTTGCTAAATCAAAGCCTGGTTCTTTCCTCATCTTAGTTCTAATGCACCAGCTTCAGCTTATATCAACTACATTATTGTATTACAACAATAGGAAAGTCTTTATTATTTATAATTTTCTCCACCCGCGTTTCTAGGTCTTGTAGAAGTTTGTTGTTTAAGGTCGATGTATTGCGCGGCTTCAACATGCTTTCATTGTAGGATTTAAATGCATGTGTGACATCACAATGATTATGTGTGCTTATGTATATAAGCATGTTTAGGTTTGATGTCAGTTGCCATGCTTTGTCGTTTTTGCTAAATGAGTCGCCAGAAAAGCTTCGGCTGACAGCTTTCAGCGTTGTTTAAATCATCATGTTATTGGTTCTTTATATTTGACATTGCATTCTTTTCGGTATTTTATAAAGTGTCGTTTTGCAGGCTCGTAGTTTGTGTACAAAAAAGTGTGTTTAATCTCTTGGTTTACCCGTTTTTACGTTTGCCTCTTTCTTGTTTTAACTGCAGCTTCTCTCTATATATATTCTATATATTATTATAATAATAATAATAATAATAATAATAATAATAATAATAATAATAATAATAATAGATATAATAATCAAGAAAAAGAAGAATCGACGAAAGAATAAAATACTTTCTTATGAACAATAGAAACTTATGTAAACATCAAGTTAACATATTAATAATTATCATAATGATAATGATGTTGATGTAATGATGTAGATGAGGAGAATAATAATAATAATAATAATAATAATAATAATAATAATAATAATAATAATAATAATAATAAGAGTCAAATAAACCTTGGTTTGTAGGCTAGCAGAGCTGGAAACGTTAGAACGTCAATAACTGTTTAAACGAACCTGGAATTCTTTTTATTAAGCTTACTATCGAAATTACCAATAAAGATTGACGCCTTGTCAGGATTAAACTAATCTGCCAAGTAATACACATCATCGTAAAACTTGTAAATAAAGTGAAAAGTTCTTCTGAGTAATAAAAATGAACAAATTAACGCATGTTTGTTCCATATAACAACTATAGATGCTAAAACACCATGGCTACAAGTTTATCTTTCATTTTTGTCACTCCTCTTTTTCGCTTAACTTCTGTCTTCCTCTTACGGCGAAAAAGAGGTGTGACAAAAATGAAAGATAAACTCGTAGCCATGGTGTCTAACCTAATGGTCATCGTGACATCACAATCGCTGACCTTTGGAAAAAAAACTAACTTCCAGACACTCAGTGTACATATGGTATAACGTTATACCATAAACAGTTTTTCCCTCGCTGATACAAATTTGCTAGCAAAATTTCAGGTACGAAATCTGCAAAAACTTATGACAGTTAAATAAGATCCCATTTGAATAAATTACAATCAAGTTGAATAAATTGATTTTTATTACAATACAAATGTGTCCGATTCGAATGTGTTTTTATTGTTCTATTTTACTTTTCCAATTTCTCTATAAAATGTGTTATTCTTTGGAACGAATTTCAATGTTCTTGTTTACTATTTTGTAGTGTTTGAGGATATTTTTTTAAAGATGGCGTTTCTGTGTTCGTAATGACATGGAATAAAAGCAGTAAACAATACAACTTTAAATACATTTTTTAACAAAAGACTCGATAAAATTCCTCATGTCTGTCGATCAACTGGGCCCTTATCTGGCTGTAACTCGTTTTCCTCTCTGCCTCTCTCTGTAAAAAAACAAACGCAAACGCAAAGCTGGAATGGAAGCCTGTTAAGCTCAGTCAATAGAACTTTTTATTAAAGTCAGTTGAGTGCGAGTCCTGGATTACCCGCATTGCATTCCGCCTATATTTCATTGGCGCCTAACGAACGTGGCCAGAAGTCGTTACTCTCCCAGTGTCCACGGGAGTGCTTGTGAGTTTTATCTTCATACTGTATCATGTATGGCTTGAACACAACAATCCTTTCTGCATGTTTATGCCCTTAAAGTCTGCATTGTGATAGTGAAGAACGGTGCAAACGTATTTACAAAAGGCTGGTCAGAAACTAATCTATAAAATGCCGCCCTTTATTTAGTATGACAGGATACAAAAGTAAAATGCAAAATCAAATCCAATGTCTTCTTTTGGTTCTGACCTGTTGCAGCGGTTTACTTCAATGTCGAAGCATATGAATGTCATTGGCGTCCGAACTGAAGCGTGGCGCCCTTTATGGAATGCGTTAGAAATTTGGCAATGGACTGTTGTTCTAGTTATCATGTTATATTTGAGATTATGTTTTTCTGGATAAAGGTTACATTTATTTAAAGTGTTTGATATTAAACAGGCTTTTCGGTTATTCTAATGGCCAACGAATATATGCTTTTTATTATTTATGTATTAAAGAGGTAAAAGCAAATTGTCTTAAACAAAGGATAAATATCTGATCTATATTTATACGTTTAAGATTGGTAAGAACACCCTGACAAGCGCTTATATTTACGAGCTTCAACAACGCAGATTTTAGGTACATGTAACTGGGCATATGGCCGTCGCACCAGTATACTAAATAGTCTCTTGATAATACATGTGATTAGGTAATATGAGTTTCACAACATGTAATAAATGCAAAAATGTCAAAATATTGAGGCATAAAATTTTGCAAAATAGTGAAACCAAACCAATTACCGCTTCCGATTTGGAAAGGTCAGTCGGAAAAAGGTCCTACCGGGACATTTAAATCGGTCAACAGAGCTATAAGCTCGATGATGTTTCTCAAAACAAATAATGAAATGAGAGCATTTCATCGGAAGCAAAACGGTTTAACTGGTTGTTGTTACTTATAACTACATGTTAATAATGATTAAGTAATGACGTGATTAAACAACTAGTGATGCCGTTTAAAACAATAATGTGGACCTTGTATTCAGGTTAGCGGGCCAGTATACTGTGTTTAGAAAAGATTAATTAGAGATACGATAAAATATCTTAGAATCGTGTATTGGGTTTCATTATCTATTCATGGAAAGATGGACTTGCATAACAATGTCCAAAGTATTTTATAAGAACATGTGTAATAGTCATGTTATAATGAAGTGATGAAAATTAGCTACATGTAGATGTCGTGTACCGGACTATCTTATGGCCGCCATATTACACTAGTACCATTGTTGTGATCGCGACAGCGAAATATGACGTAGGTATATGCATCTTGTCTTCAAAATTGCTAAACCAGAATACCATGGTTTACCCACGCCAGTTCAGTGCAAAAGTGACAATAAACCTGAGGCGAGACATAACACAAAAATATAAACCCTACAATTAACTGCGTTGAATCGGCTCGTCGACAAAAACGCCGACAAGGACTGTGATAAATACGGTCACATTTTATATCAGACCTTTGTTTGCAATTACATGTTGTAAAACTTGTTTTGATCTTCTTAGGATCGGTGCTTGTATTGTACTAGCGACATCTAAAAAATAACAACAACAAAGCAAAACACACACACACACACAAAACAACAACAAACACACACACACACACACACAAAACAAACAAACAAAAACAACTACAACAACAACACGCTGCTTTATTGTAAGAGTTCGTCAGTGTTTCAAAAACTGGGTTGGTTGTATAAATGCTTTACTAACAGCAACTCGAAATTACACAACTTACGATGACCGGACAGGTCGTTGAGACTATATAAAAACATTGACTTAAAGCCATAATTGGACAGTTACTGTTGGAATTCTTGTCTCTTCATCTCTCCTGTCGTGCCCTATATAGGTGAGACAACTTGAGCAGTATCCATACCCTTTACGTGAGATTGCAAAGTAGGTATAATAACATCGGGATTTTAGTACCTTTCTTACATATAATATGCCAACTGCGGATAAATCCTCGGCTTTTCATGAACTGTTTTTTTTTTAACTTATTAGCTCTTAACAGTACTACGTTTTATTTTGTTGGTAGGTTGTTTTCTAATTTCGATGTTTTCTTTCGAATTTTTTACATTTCACTTTTGGCACTTTTGGAACATGATGTCTTGGCATTATATACCATATTTAAATTGATCTTGTTACATATCAGCGCTTTGGATGTTTTATTTGTTCTTATAATATATCAGCGCTTGGGCTGTTTTATTTGTTCCTAAAATATCTTATAATATATCAGCGCTTGGGCTGTTTTATTTCAAACTGATCTCTCGTTTGGGGTTTTTGTTTTTACGTTGCCGAGGCTTTTATCTACTGTACATACTGTACATATGTTTATAGTTTAATTTGTTGCTAGTTGTTATGTATGTATATAAGTTCATTGTATCTGTTTTATTGACCGTTCCAAGGCGGTAACTGATGGTTTTTCTTTATGTGTGTTATGTCTCGTCTCTGTGTTTTTGTCACATTTGCATTTACCTTGTTTGCCTTTGTCTATTGGTAGATAGAAATTTAAATATCTGTGATAATTTTGATAGGACCTTTTCTTATTTACCTATTTACATTTTAAGAAACACTAAGATGAAGAAGTGTATTTAAACATGTAAAGATATCAATATACGATTTCAAAATAACAAGATAGATGACAGTCTTATCACCAGTAGCCGTCACATACATGTGGTTTTGAAATAAAAATTCTAGTGACAGGATTGTGTAATTCTGCACAAGCTTAAGATCTCTTATTAAATAGCTTGGAGTAGGTGTCATTACGTTTCTGTACACAATGAAGCAAATATTTTAATGTGCACGAATACCAAACTTCGGAGTTCTGACATAAATCATTTTAAGACCTTAACCCAACCAGCATTTAACAAATGTGCATTTAAATTAGCATATCCATGCCAGCACGACTTTTGCGACACTGGCAATTATATTGTATATTTTGTGCTGCATAAACGAAAAAGTTTGGTTAATTTTTTTAAGAAGTGCATGTATACTACTGACTAAATCCATTTTTACCTAAATGTATATAACTCGTGTTTTTCCTTTGAAAAAGTCCAAAACACAGTAATACGAAATAGTTACACTTTTTGTAAAACAAAATTTTTCGTGAACATGAATATAATATGTTGGCATGATCTCATTGAATTATATTCTCTTGTATTTTTCCATTTAGCGATTTTCAATGTATGAGCAGACACTACAATTTTTAACCTCAATCAGCAATTAAAAATAGCAGTGTTTATTTAGATATCGCCTTGAACAGCAATTTGCTTTACTTCCACATGTCAATTCCACATGTCACACCGTTAAACCTTTACTCAAATTCAGCTCTATGTGAACAATGCTTACATGATAATATTTGCGCAATAAATGAAGTGAGCATTTCCTGACAGGAAAATCTGCGATTGAATTGCACGATTAGCTTTAAATTTTAATTCGAATTAGTCTTCGACCGGCCATTATCATCTAGAATTCGAGACCATCAATTATGCATCAGCAATAAAGATGTTTTTAGGCTAATTTTTTACTCTTATCTCGTGACTATTTTATCTAGCGTTCTGAATAGATGTTTATTACTTGCTGCATGGGTTACAAGGTGCAAATGTAGTCTTTACAGCAGTTCGAAATGTGGTTGAGCATTGCAGCAGGTAACATTGTAACAAATTAACCGAGTATTGGAAACAAATGAAACTGGGAATTAGTTTCTTCGTTTTACTGGGTAATCCTAAAATAGTGTTACGACCGATGTCTGATTGCGTGGACCACTATTTTAGATTACCAACCTATTTGAAATGACGTCACGGTGAAAATACTTTTTAGTGGTATAAACATCTTTCTTTTTTTTCAAAAAAAAAGAAAATATTGGTCTCATGCGTTCTCATATTAAATTTGAAATTGTAGATAACAGAAGCATATTCAAATATGTATGTGAACGAGTTCTCAGCTCCTTCGTTTTTAACAGATGCAATTTCTAGGTGTCCTATCATGTTACTGTTTTAACGTTTTATCTGTCCTTATTTCTAGGTGTCCTATCATGTTACTGTTTTACCGTTTTATCTGTCCTTATATCTAGGTGTCCTATCATGTTACTGTTTTAACGTTTTATCTGTCCTTATATCTAGGTGTCCTATCATGTTAGTGTTTTAACGTTTTATCTGTCCTTATATCTAGGTGTCCTATCATGTTACTGTTTTAACGTTTTATCTGTCCTTATATCTAGGTGTCCTAGCATGTTAACTAGTTTAATGTTTTATGTCTGTCCTTATATCTAGGTGGTCCTATCATGTTAACTGTTAACTTGGGTTTTTATCTGTCCTTATATCTAGGTGTCCTATCATGTTACTAGTTGTTAACGGTTTTTATCTGTCCTTATATCTAGGTGTCCTATCATGTTCTAGTTTTGAATGTTTTATCTGTACTTATATCTAGGTGTCCTATTACTTGATGTTTATCTGTCCTATATCTAGGGTGTCCTATCATGTTACTGTTTAACGTATCTGTACCTTATATCTAGGTGTCCTATTCATGTTACTGTTTTTACGGTGTTTAATCTGTCCTGATATCTAGGTGTCCTATCATGTTACTGTTTTGAATGTTTAATCTGTCCTTATATATAGGTGTCCTATCATGTTACTGTGTTAACGTTTTAATCTGTCCTTATATCTAGGTGGTCCTATCATGTTACTGTTTTGAATGTTTTATCTGTCCTTATATCTAGGTGTCCTAGCATGTTACTGTTTTAACGTTTTATCTGTCCTTATATCTAGGTGTCTATCATGTTACTGTTTAACGTTTTATCTGTCCTTATATCTAGGTGTCCTATCATGTTACTGTTTTAACGTTTTATCTGTCCTTATATCTAGGTGTCCTATCATGTTACTGTTTTAACGTTTTATCTGTCCTTATATCTAGGTGTCCTATCATGTTACTGTTTTAACGCTTCATCTGTCCTTATATCTAGGAGTCCTATCATGTTACTGTTTTAACGTTTTATCTGTCCTTATTTCTAGGTGTCCTATCATGTTACTGTTTTAACGTTTTATCTGTCCTTATATCTAGGTGTCCTATTATGTTACTGTTTTAACGTTTTATCTGTCCTTATATCTAGGTGTCCTATCATGTTACTGTTTTAACGTTTTATCTGTCCTTATATCTAGGTGTCCTATCATGTTACTGTTTTATTGCTTCATCTGTCCTTATTACTAGGTGCCCTATCATGTTGCTGTTTTAACGCTTCATCTGTCCTTACTTCTAGGTGACCTATCATGTTACTGTTTTAACGTTTTATCTGTCCTTACTTCTAGGTGACCTATCATGTTGCTGTTTTAACGCTTCATCTGTCCTTACTTCTAGGTGACCTATCATGTTACTGTTTTAACGTTTTATCTGTCCTTATATCTAGGTGTCCTATCATGTTACTGTTTTAACGTTTCATCTGTCCTTATTTCTAGGTGTCCTATCATGTTACTGTTTTAACGTTTTATCTGTCCTTACTTCTAGGTGACCTATCATGTTGCTGTTTTAACGCTTCATCTGTCCTTACTTCTAGGTGACCTATTATGTTACTGTTTTAACGTTTTATCTGTCCTTATTTCTATGTGTCCTATCATGTTACTGTTTTAACGTTTTATCTGTCCTTATATCTAGGTGTCCTATCATGTTACTGTTTTAACGTTTTATCTGTCCTTATTTCTAGGTGTCCTATCATGTTACTGTTTTAACGTTTTATCTGTCCTTACTTCTAGGTGTCCTATCATGTTACTGTTTTAATGTTTTATCTGTCCTTATATCTAGGTGTCCTATTATGTTACTGTTTTAACGTTTTATCTGTCCTTATTTCTAGGTGTCCTATCATGTTACTGTTTTAACGCTTCATCTGTCCTTATATCTAGGTGTCCTATTATGTTACTGTTTTATCGCTTCATCTGTCCTTATATCTAGGTGTCCTATTATGTTACTGTTTTAACGTTTTATCTGTCCTTATATCTAGGTGTTCTATCATGTTACTGTTTTAACGTTTTATCTGTCCTTATATCTAGGTGTCCTATCATGTTACTGTTTTAATGTTTTATCTGTCCTTATATCTAGGTGTCCTATTATGATACTGTTTTAACGTTTTATCTGTCCTTATTTCTAGGTGTCCTATCATGTTACTGTTTTAACGCTTCATCTGTCCTTATATCTAGGTGTCCTATTATGTTACTGTTTTATCGCTTCATCTGTCCTTATATCTAGGTGTCCTATCATGTTACTGTTTTAACGTTTTATCTGTCCTTATATCTAGGTGTCCTATCTTGTTAGTGTTTTAACGTTTTATCTGTCCTTACTTCTAGGTGTCCTATCATGTTACTGTTTTACCGTTTTATCTGTCCTTATATGTAGGTGTCCTATTATGTTACTGTTTTAACGTTTTATCTTTCCTTATATCTAGGTGTCCTATTATGTTACTGTTTTAAGGTTTTATCTGTCCTTATATCTAGGTGTTCTATCATGTTACTGTTTTAACGTTTTATCTGTCCTTATACTAGGTGTCCTATATGTTACTGTTTTAACTGTTTTATCTATCCTTATTCTAGGTGTCCTTCAGTTACTGTTTTAACGTTTTATCTATCCTTATTTCTAGGTGTCCTATCATGTTACTGTTTTAATGTTTTATCTATCCTTGTATCTAGGTGTCCTATTATGTTACTGTTTTAACGTTTTATCTTTCCTTATATCTAGGTGTCCTATTATGTTAGTGTTTTAACGTTTTATCTGTCCTTACTTCTAGGTGTCCTATCATGTTACTGTTTTACCGTTTTATCTGTCCTTATATGTAGGTGTCCTATTATGTTACTGTTTTAACGTTTTATCTTTCCTTATATCTAGGTGTCCTATTATGTTACTGTTTTAAGGTTTTATCTGTCCTTATATCTAGGTGTTCTATCATGTTACTGTTTTAACGTTTTATCTGTCCTTATATCTAGGTGTCCTATTATGTTACTGTTTTAATGTTTTATCTATCTTTATTTCTAGGTGTCCTTTCAGTTACTGTTTTAACGTTTTATCTATCCTTATTTCTAGGTGTCCTATCATGTTACTGTTTTAATGTTTTATCTATCCTTGTATCTAGGTGTCCTATTATGTTACTGTTTTAACGTTTTATCTTTCCTTATATCTAGGTGTCCTATTATGTTACTGTTTTAACGTTTTATCTGTCCTTATATCTAGGTGTCCTATCATGTTACTGTTTTAACGTTTTATCTGTCCTTATATCTAGGTGTCCTATCATGTTACTGTTTTAATGTTTTATCTGTCCTTATATCTAGGTGTCCTATCATGTTAGTGTTTTAACGCTTCATCTGTCCTTACTTCTAGGTGTCCTATCATGTTACTGTTTTATCGCTTCATCTGTCCTAATATCTAGGTGTTCTATCATTTTACTGTTTTAACGTTTTATCTGTCCTTATTTCTAGGTGTCCTATTATGTTACTGTTTTACCGTTTTATCTGTCCTTATATCTAGGTGTCCTATTATGTTACTGTTTTAACGTTTTATCTTTCCTTATATCTAGGTGTCCTATTATGTTACTGTTTTAAGGTTTTATCTGTCCTTATATCTAGGTGTTCTATCATGTTACTGTTTTAACGTTTTATCTGTCCTTATATCTAGGTGTCCTATTATGTTACTGTTTTAATGTTTTATCTATCCTTATTTCTAGGTGTCCTTTCAGTTACTGTTTTAACGTTTTATCTATCCTTATTTCTAGGTGTCCTATCATGTTACTGTTTTAACGTTTTATCTGTCCTTATATCTAGGTGTCCTATCATGTTACTGTTTTAACGTTTTAACTGTCCTTAAATCTAGGTGTCCTATAATGTACTGTTTTACACGTTGTATCTGTCCTTAATCTATGTTGTCCTATCAGTTTACTGGTTTAATGTTTTATCTGTCCTTATATCTAGGTGTCCTATTGTGTTAGGTTTTAATTTTTATCTATCCTTTTTCTAGGTCCTCGGTCCATTCATGTTACTGTTTTAACGTTTTATCTGCCTTATATCTAGGTGTCCTATATGTTTACTGTTTTAATGTTTATATCTTCTTATTATCTAGTGTTGTCCTATCTGTTACTGTTTTAACGTTTTATCTGTCCTTTATCTATCCCTTATGTGGTAGTTTTACTATCATGGTACTGTTTAAACGTTTTTTCTATCTGTCCTATTATGTCTATAGTACTGTTTTAATGTTTATCTGTTATATCTAGGTGCCTATCATGTTCTGTTTTAACGTTTTATCTGCCCTTATATCTAGGGGTCCTTTCAGTTTGTTTTAACGTTTTATCTATCCTTATTGCTAGGTGTCCTATCATGTTACTGTTTTAACGTCTTATCTGTCCTTATATCTAGGTGTCCTATTATGTTACTGTTTTAATGTTTTATCTGTCCTTACTTCTAGGTGTCCTTTCAGTTACTGTTTTAACGCTTCATCTGTCCTTATTTCTAGGTGTCCTTTCAGTTACTGTTTTAACGTTTTATCTATCCTTATTTCTAGGTGTCCTTTCAGTTACTGTTTTAACGTTTTATCTGTCCTTATTTCTAGGTGTCCTATCATGTTACTGTTTTAACGTTTTATCTATCCTTTTTTTCTAGGTGACCAATCATGTTACTGTTTTAACATTACATCTGTCATTATTTCTAGGCGTCCTATAATTTTACTGTTATAACGTTTCATCCATTTTGAAGATGTTATTTTAAGTAATTGTTTTGGTGATTGCCTTTCGTCTCTGTTTGTATTATATTCAGTTTTATGCACATAAACTGAATAGAAGCCTGTGTTACATGTATTTTATAACTAACCCTGTATACATTTGGAACTGTAATTGATATCAGCAATGACCCTTCTTAAATACTAAATCACATTGATCTTAGGTAAGTAAAGTATGAACAGAAATCGATGAATCGTTAATAGCACTTCATCACGCGTAATACAACAGGCAAACATAATTTGAGCCCTATTCCATCCAAGTGTATCATGCAACTTTAGTAGCGACGTTAATTGATTCAAACTTCCTCTTGCTAGCTATTTTCATAAAGTATTAATATGGCGATATAATATTCCCTCTTAGTACGTCAGTAGATAAAAAAAATCAGAAACATTTTGTATTATTTAATAATTATCTGCCACTTTAGCTGATTTCGCAATCAAATACAGTCATGAAAATAGGATTGTGCTTTAATAAAGTTTGTAACAATCAATATAAATGCAGAACAATAATGAGTCAATTGCACCTTATTGTGTGTGTTTTATTGAAACGTCATATAGAAATAATGTGCCGGTCCACAATGAAAGGTTATTGTACACTAACGTGTCCAAAACAGATACGTGTAATATTTATGTAGACAACTAAGCAGATTGCATAGCTATTGGTGCCAGATTGGGAAATCATCTTGACCTTGCCCGAAGGTTCGTCCAATATGGACTGTCAAGCTGAAAACGGTTAGATATTCAATTAACTTTTATTAAAACGATCAAATAATCAAAGATAGTTTGACGTTATGAATTCAATGAAGTAAATTTGATAAAGAGTACCGGTAACTTTAAGCCGGAATATTTGCATAATAGTTCATGGACTTTAATTTCATCGTGCTCAAGAAAATATAATATATTTGGTGATGAACTGTCCAACACAGCGTTGTACTTGATGATCACGTGGTTAAATATCGACTACATCAATTGGTCATAAAACAGGGATGTAGAATTAAAGGTGGTATCCGACAGTTTGCCTATATCTAATACACGTAACAAATTATTACCACCTTTTAAAGGGACGCGGTGGAGAATTTTGCATAATTGCCGCAATATCTTACACTTTAGTGTAAGTAAAGCCTGTGTATAACATAACTCCAGTTGTAAGACAGTACAAATCATGAAATATACAGGCTTTAATGCTCAAGATTTTCAATTCTATAAATAATTTGATATATTAAATTGATATTGGTTAAAAATAGATATCGATACCAGAGCTGATTACCCTGATGATCATGTAACGTGATCTCAAAGGTAAGTGGTCACGTGTTTTTCTTTTAAATTTTATAAGTTGAAAAATAGTTAACCTTGCAGCGGATGCAAACACATTTTTTGTAATGACAAGTACAGTGTTATGCCTTACTCTTCAAATGGATGTAGGGCACCAAGAAACAACATTTTGTGGGATATTTTCTGGTAACACTATATATTTTGATTGCAGGAGAGAGAAAAACTTGGTTCAAATTGTCGGATCCCATATTAGTGCTATCCGACAGTTTGCCTCTAACATGTATCACATTATCTGACCTCTGTTTGGGGTATTTGTACATAATTTCTTAGGAAAGAAGTCATACTGTAATCTAAGCTTGACGATTTTCAACAGTATCTCAATGTTATGGCAGTAAAACTTGTTAATCAACACTTAAATTTTCATTCTTTTCAAATCTTGAAATGAGAACGATTTGGGATTCCTGCAAAACAGATATTGACGTCACTGCGGATGACGTGAATAAACTCAAACATAAGTGGTCAACAGGGTTTTCTAAGTTTAAAAATAGCTAACTGTGCACCGTGGCTCAGATAGGAAATACATGTTTGAAATGACGATTGTAGCGTAATGGTTTACCTTTAAGACAAGTGTAGGACATGAATAAACAGCATTTTGCGAGATCTGTTCAGGTAAAAAAAATTATTATGATGTTTAATGAAAATATTTTTGTCCAAACTGTCGGATACCACATTTAATTGACATGTTCACGATATTGTCTGTTGCAGGCAGAACACTGTTATATATTTTCTAAGGTTTGTCCCATCTAGTAGTAACTGTCTACTAATTTATGTGTTGATGCATTCTTGTTACAGAAAACAGTAATTATTACGGTGTCATGCGAAAATTGTGAAAATATAATGTGTTATAGTAAAAACACATTATAACAAAAGATTACAGTGGGTGTTAGTGCCTGACATTAAAATAAGATTGCCTTCCGCACCACTTAAAACGAGATAAAACAATAAACCCAAGAAGTTCCTTAATTACTGAGCTTGGATAATATAATACTTCTGCATGTTTTATTCATGTGTGCATCAGCCCCCCTTTAATTGACTATCAACATTATAATACCAATCAGCACGCTATGATGTTTTGCGTGAAAATTAGCATTTAATTGACATAAAAGCCCGAGCATACAGCATATAATGGTAATGTTTAAGAAATTTTGCATTCTTGTTTTTATGCGGTTGTAGATTGTTCAGTAACGTCAATACGTTTTGTCTCTGAGTCTTTCTATAGAGTTTACCATACTTTTATCGTTCAAACAACAGTTTGCAAGTTAAATAGATTGAAACAGTGCATCAGCAAATCGGAAAATGACAAAAATGGCACAATGTTCGTATAAACAAATATTTTCTATTATTCAAACATAGCATCCGCTTTCTACAAGCAATGGTCGATGATTGGCCAGCTGCACATACATTAAACATATAAGTAAGCATATTTCGAATCAAGGTTGATAAATTGATAAACGACTTACATGTCCATGTACAAAACGCGATCCGTTTAAATGATTTATTTCTTAGCTGACAAATTAAACTTTGGACAGAATACATGTAAAAACATACAGCTTTTGGTCATATAAACCTGAACATAATATTACATATTTTGACGATTAAAGTTCCTTTGTAACGATTAATTCAACAAAAAGTAATATTAGAATTAGGAAAGACATTTAAATGTAGACACTGTAAGTCATGGATATACCTATATGCCCCTGCTTACATTGTTGTATGTATTTTCAAAACATGCTGAAGTACTTCGAAGCAATACTAGCCAGCCTAATAAACTGCTAAGAACATCAACTTAAAGAAAACTAAAAAAATCTATGTGACTCATATTGTTAAAGTGTATTGACATATACACTGTACGGGTTTTTGCCACATTGCATATGCCAATGCTGATGACGCTTATTTACACTTACCTACGTTTAAAGGTGGTACATGTATCCGACAGTTTGTCAACGCCAATTATATGAAATAATATATGACCTCCTTTTGAATATTTATGTGTAATTGCTGCATAAATTCATACTTTAATATAAGATTTAGACTAGTTTCATCAGTGTATATATTAAGGCAGTAAAACTCGTTAATCTACACTTAAAATAGTCCATTCTTTTCAAATCTATAAATAAAAGCGATTGGGACTCCTGCTTAAAATAGACACTGACGTCAGAGCGGATAACGTGAATGTGCTATAAAACATAATGGCCACGAGGTTTCCTTAGTTTAAGAATAGCTAACTGTGCGGCGTGGCTTCAGATAGTAAATACATTTTGTAATGCCGATTGTGGGGTTCTGGTTCCCTTTTTTACACAGGTGTAGGACATCAATAAACAGCATTTCGCGAGATTTACTCGAGTAACAATTATTCATTTAGTGGTTTAATGAAAAATGTTTTTGGTCCAAACTTTCGAATACCCCCTTTAAAGTGTCAAAAACAATAACACGCTAATGACGAACAATTCTTGCCTATTCGAAAAGGAATTTCATTGAGTACATGTACTATATCACCTTAAACAACGTTTGTCTTTGTTCCCCGTAGACGCAGCATATATTACCTTCTTATTAGGTTTCCTGAAAGGAAACACAGATTGAACAATGCTATAACATTGTAATACTTGCACAATTAATTGCATAGACATGTCCTGACATACGGGCGACAATTGTGATTGGATTGAAAGAGTTGCTTTGAAGTATTATACGTTAATTTGCGAGGTAGTCCCTCGCTTGCCATAACTATCTGAAATTCTGGCCCATCAATAATGCATAAGCAATATAGATGCTTTTAAGCTAATTGTAAACGCTTAAATAAATTGGGACGAGTGATTTCTCAGGAGGTTTATTTTCAATATTATGTCTTATTAGCTGCTGTAGGAGCTACGAGCGCAATTATAGTCGTTCACGCAGTTCGAGTGTGAATGTGCATTGCGTCAGAACCGTATCTGGTAGGATACACAATTGTCGTTTTGTTGGGGTAAAGCAAGTGTAATAGAAAATATACATAATTTGAAAATTAACACGACTGATGTGTTATATGGCTTAATGTCAACGTGTGTGCCAAATTTTAATAAAATACTCCATCCATTTCTGATTTTATGGATTTTCTTTTTTCTTTTTGTGTAAGAGGGTCTTTTTATAAGTAGGAAAACTCGTTATATCCTCTTTGGGATAATTGTTTTGCAATTGAGTATCATTTGGAAACAAATTATAACATTAGACAAACCAACCCAAACATATTACTTATTTGTTTTGACTTAAACTATACAGTAATATGATTATTTATTGTTTACAAACCCAAAACGTTACGAATGTTTTTATATTTGTTGCTTACTGTGCATTATTAAAAATCAGCGAGCTCTTGATAACAAAACGATTTATGTCAGCATCGCACAGAATGTTCTATAAAGTAATTTAGTTGATGCTGCAAAATATAACATATTTTCAACACATGGTTTTCATTTTATTTGCGTTTAAATATACCACTAACGAATTTGTAATCATATTTAAAACACATAATACAGTTAAAATTCATTTTCACAATAAGGATGAAAAAACTACACATGGTTTTTTTTTTATCTTGTAGAGTGATGCAGGAATAATTGTCAGAGTGAAAATATAGGTAGACAAAACGTTGGCCGTCCGTGCCCATACAGCGATTTGGATCCTTCACTCTCCCAGTTTTTGGAGCAATTTAACCCTAATTTTGATAATCTAAATATGTTATGGAGCATTACATTACCTCTACCTTGCATCTCTACCTTGTTTGGTTAGTCAGGGGTCGGGATGGGGGTGGTGGTGGTGGGGGTGGGGTGGGTGTGGGGGGTTTGGAGATGCATCAGGCAATGTTATTAATCGCCCTCTAATTGCGTAAATTTAAAATTTTGGTTATATAGATCTAATCTTTATAACTTCAGTATGAATATAACAGTGATATAACATTTAAAGCACATGTAATATAAACCGACATCAATTATCTGAAACTATACACCATTCAACATCTGATTACCATCAGCGATGACATTTAGTGTAAGAAAATTGTCTTTCTATCTTTTTTTTATACTTGTTAAAATATGTTAAATTGTTCAATAATGTTTATATTATTTCAAATTATTTTAACATTTGTTTAAATGTTATTTGTTGTAAGATTGGTTAAAGCCTTTAATTTCTTATATAATAATCTAAATCGATAATTATTGCTCCTGTATGCAATTTTACAGTCCTAACACTCATTAAACAGATCGCTAAAATGCTTACCTTAATTGACTGTTGTTAATTGTACATAACACTTGTCTAATAAAGCTTCATTGAAATGCTTTTAGCCTCTCGGATTTCCATTTCAGACCATCTCTCCTGAAAACTTAACTGATCTCGATACCAAACTGTTATTTATATTTCAGACCCGTTATTTTTTCTCGTGAACTTGTTTTTAACCGACAAATTGGATAAAAATAACCGACATAATTGAATAACAACGGTTCTGATGCCAACAGGAATCTAGCATACAATAACAAGTGCTTAACAAGAATGGAAAACCTTCTTCATAAAGTCATGAATAAATTAACACCTGTAGTCATTTAATATCGAATGGACTGCACAACATTTGTCAGAAGTGTCTTCAGTCACGTCCTAACGGAGCGTCAATGACTTCGGAATGCTTTTACAATAGCAGAATTGCCTTTAGCGGCAAAAGTGTGTTTGAATATGATAGATGAATAGGATACCACCTTGTCTAACGCGTGTATGCAGATGTAAAATGCATATGATATCACCTTGGATAACGCGTGTATGAAGATGTAAAATGCATAGGATACCACCTTGGATAACGCGTCTATGTAGATGTAAAATGCATAGGATACCACCTTGTCTAACGCGTGTATGCAGATGTAAAATGCATAGGATACCACCTTGTCTAACGCGTGTATGAAGATGTAAAATGCATAGGATACCACCTTGTCTAACGCGTGTATGCAGATGTAAAATGCATAGGATACCACCTTGGATAACGCGTCTATGTAGATGTAAAATGCATAGGATACCACCTTGTCTAACGCGTGTATGCAGATGTAAAATGCATAGGATACCACCTTGTCTAACGCGTGTATGTAGATGTAAAATGCATAGGATACCACCTTGTCTAACGCGTCTATGTAGATGTAAAATGCATAGGATACCACCTTGGATAACGCGCCTATGTAGATGTAAAATGCATAGGATACCACCTTGTCTAACGCGTGTATGCAGATGTAAAATGCATAGGATACCACCTTGTCTAACGCGTGTATGAAGATGTAAAATGCATAGATACCACCTTGTCTAACGCGTGTATGAAGATGTAAAATGCATAGGATACCACCTTGTCTAACGTGTGTATGAAGATATTGAATATTGTATAAAATACCACCTTGTCTAACGGGCATATGAAAAGATTATACTTTTATAGGATACCACCTTGTCTATCGCGTGTATGAAGATAATGACTATAGGATACCACCCTGTCTAACGCGTCTATGTAGATGATAAAAGTATAGAATACCACCTTGTCTAACGCGTGTATTAAGATGATGAAGGTATAGGATACTACCTTGTCTAACGCTTGTATGTAGGTGATGAATGAATGGGATACAACATTTTCAACGGTTTGTTTGAAGTTAATGAATGTTTACGCTACAAACATGAGAACAGTTGCTTCTGTACGAGCCGTAGATAATAGATGAACATCACATTGGTGCAAATTTTTTTCTTTTTGTGTCGTTTATGGTATATACAAGTCGGCAGCGCGAATTTAACTAGAAAATAACAATCACGATTGCATTTTAATGTGTTGGCCTGAAAACAAACAATATATCCACATCGTTATAATGTTCAATATAAATTCCAACTTGCAAATAGTTAAGCATAATAATTGTAGCCCCATTTATTAAAACGTCTTATTTTTGCATTGTTTTAATTCCTTAGCATATTTTACTTTACGCAGTAGTAGAGAAGCGCTGGCAATTAATGCTGCGAGCACGTTTGCCAATCCCCAATAATAAAAGCATTCGTTAAAATAGCATAAGGCGCTAGCTGATTTGTATTATAAATTAGATCTTGGAAATGTAGTCAAGATGTAAAACCCATCACCAATATTAAACCCATTACCAATATTTAAAGGGACTTATCTGTCATTTCGTATTTACACCTCTTTTATCAACCTCGGACATAGTAGGTTAATTTGTTAAAATAATTGCATGGCGCCCGTTGCCGAACGGATTGAGTCACCTATTTGAAACTGTTCAACCTCATACTGCTATGGACTGGGTTCAGATCGGGCCAAGCATCTCCTAAACGGAGAGGCCTTCAATGTGTGGTCAACTTTCCTTAAGGTTTCGCTAGACATAGCCCCTATAGACATAATGAGAGATTTTAATAAATAGTTTCCATGAATCATCCCTAAATGCAAGTAGGTCCTTTCATTTGTTTTACTCGTTTGTTGTTGTTGTTGTTGTTGTTTGTTAACCATCATCAGCAAACACTTCCATTTTCTTTTTTACATATCAAATCTTTATAAGTATGTAAATGGATTATAAGATTATATTTATGCAAAAGTAAGAAATTTCACTGTTTGAAATTGTAATATCTACAAAAGGACAGGCGATAAATTCCAAGAATTCCAACTAAAAGGACCGACCTACTGTTTGGAATACCTCGGATATTATCTAACAAGGGAGACAATTTCCATTTCACCAATGTACCCCAATGTGTCGGTGCGATGTATAGAAACTGTCATTCATTGAAGACACATAGCAGTGCATATTGCTTTAAAATATGTAACACACATGGTGTTGTGTTTTTTTTTCATTACAGGCAATTAGTCTGTTGATTCCTCCAGCACCTTTTTAATTAGCAAAATCTCGGAGTCTTACAACAACTCTATCATTTATTATATTCAAACCACGATTAAATGGTGTAAATAAAATTATGACAACATTAAAATTATGATAACTTAGTTTCTGACATAGCTTTCTAACGGATAAATCTACTGCAAGCTGTCTTACTTTGGGATTATAAAATACCTTATGTTTATGTTTAATATAAAAAATAGAGGTTATCACATTAAATCATTTTAGTCAACCGCTTGTGTATTAACTAGAACATTTCCATAATTGCTGGAACATAGGTTTCCTGAGTCTGTTTCGTTGCTTTAAATAATTAGGACTAATTATGAAGTAGAGAAAACACATTAGAGATAGATTTTATTTGTTGTTGTTTTTTCTATGGCCTGCAATTTAAGAGAGGATTACATGACTACTATTACATTACTGCTATTGATAAAACTTTAAGGTACCTAAACTATACATTTAATACATAATCCTTTTGTACATAAGACTTGGCGCCACGTTAGTTTAACCGGTACAGCAAACCATTATTTGTATGCAACGAACAATAAATATAGGCTGAACTGACTACTCCGACGACCAGTTACAATGTTGCTCTATTTTGAATGCAATGTCGCCCGGAAGGAATCCTCGTTTATAGCTAAAAGAGAAAAGGTTCTATAAGAATTACCACAGATATCTAAATCTTATGCTCTATTTTGAATGCAATGTCGCCCGGAAGGAAATCCTCGTTTATAGCTAAATAAGAAAAGGTCCGTTTAGAATTACCACATATATTTTAATCTTAACAACCTTTAACAAAGGCAAACAGAGTAAATGTAAAAGTGACAAACAACAACAACAACTCAGAGACGAGATATAACACACAAAAAGAAAAACCAGTAGTTACCGATCAGTCGGCAAAGGATGAACTGAGGTGCTTAAACCTGGTTTGTGGAGCGCTCCAACCTCGCACTTCCTGAAAAGTTTTTCTATCACGCAAACAGGGTAAATAAATATATCTCAACAAAGTGAGAGAATTAACAGCAAGCACCTGCTTAACGAGTTCACTTTTATCTTTGTAAACAAAATAGGTTGCGATACATTGACTTTTATGACAACGTTTATATTTTCTTCAATTACATTGAATGTTTATTTACCTACAGCACGGAAATAAAGTCGACATGCTCACTGGATTGCTTATATCTGGTTTTAAAAAGCAGTTCTTATTGGTGTGCTAGAATCGTAATCTTCTTCCAAACACCTTTTTTATTTCGCTGTTAAGTGAAAACCGAACACAATATCTCCAGAGAAATTGTAATGCAGCATCGCTACGTGGTATTTCATTTGTCTTTGATTTCAATGCCTGTAATATTATCTCGACAGATTAACATAAACTAGAGATTTATATGAGAAATAATTGAGAGAATTCCTTTAAGTTGGCTTTATTGGCGTGATCTCGATAAAAGAAGACGCTACAGAGCTACGGACATAAAACGACACGTGAATTTTGTGTTACCAATGCAATGGCGAGGGGAATTAAATCATGTGTGGCCATTAAAGGGTAATTGATTTCGGACGAATGAAGACAACGCTCTGCATTGCACTACCACACGCAAGCTGGCTTGGTTTCCTTTTAATTTTTGTAATTCAGTTATACTTGTTTGTAACTGTCGTGCATGCAGTTTAGTTGCATTGCTAAGCAACATTTTTTTTGTCTTTTTTCTTGTGCGCACGTTTTTTTCTTGCTGAGCCTTAGATCATGCTGGGGACAAAAGATACAAAAAATACGTGTAATTCTGCTGTGAGAAATACGAGTAAATAACACTTATGACATATTTAATAGAAAATATCTCTTACGGCTTTATGTTCTGTCCTGAATGTTTGCTTAGTATAGGCCTCAACAAAGACATGTCTTTATTTTGGGGTAGATTCATGTAGATACAATGTCGTACACTCGTTTTCTTTATTTATGTGTTTATACAATCATGCCAACTACAGCCACAACGACAACTACAACAATGACAACAAGAACTACTGCTGCAACTATTACTGTTTTCATCATTATAATTTTTTATAATAATAATAATAATAATAATAATAATTATTATTATTATTATTATTATTATTATTATTATTATTATTATTATTATTATTATTATTATTTTACCATATATTAGGGTGCCTTTATCAAAGGCACCTTACAAAATATAAAATTGTAACTATTACTAATACATTGACAAGAAATAAAACATGTGTAGCAATTGGCAATGATAGATAAAACATTTAGATAAGAATATAAAAGAAATAAGTGAAAATGAGCATTTATAGAAGGTGTGTTTTCAGAGCTCTCTTGAAGATTGTCGGTGTTGAAAGGGCCTTTAGGTTAACAGGAAGGCTGTTTCATGCAATCATATCAAAGTCCTTTATTTGGAATGAGAGTCTACCAGACCCTGCCATCGCCGCGCTGAGTGTAAGATTGAATACCTCGATACAACAGATACAACAAATGCCGAAGCCACGCCTATGACTATAGTAACAAGTTCCTCCATTAATAATAATTTGTCCACTTAAATGATAATAGATATGGTATGTTACACTATGATACAGATACGATTGTTTCTTGATGCACATGAGTATCAACATATTCCATGTGGTGTGACTAAATTGAAGGTGGTGGCAATGTAAACGTGTTGTCAAATGTTTAAGTGGAGTAAAATCGAACCACTTTGTTAACATTATAATATAATAATATTTATAATATATCCTAGACTTTATCATGCTGATTCGACAATACTTTATAAAAAAACGATACAACGATTTTCAAACCTCGTTTGGCTGTCAGTCATGATATATTGCGACAAGTGCATTAGGAATCATTTCATTGGTAACACGGTGCAATTTTTAAACCGTTGCTAAAGTTACCACACGTTTTGCCTACGCTGAACAATGCAGTCCTTTAATTCTGAGTTCTCTCGTTCATGTAGTAAGAATATCAGAAAACATACCAGCTTACAATTACAAAATAAAAAATGAATGATATAAATTTGAAATAAAAATGAAAAAAAAATGCTTGAATGCATGAATACTTTAATATAAAAGGGCTATTTTCTCAATCCAACAATTGTTCAAGATCAAATAGACAACAGCTTAAATTCTATTGTGACTCGATTCGTATTGAATCTGAGGCGTCAACTGCACAATGGATTTCCAGTTACGATTGAATTATGTCATTTTTCCTTTAATGGATTCCGTTTTATCACCTCACTTGGTACAAAGTTGAGTCTGTCTTAACACCAACACCAGATACTATACCGGTTTACACATCCCGGCGGACAGATACGTTATTAAGTCAATAGAATACCAGGAAAAGGACTGTGACTTTATCAAAGGCGACAACACATTATTGTTTGGTTTTATTACTATGCGAATAAAATTTATTACATTGCACCAGTCTCGGGCCAACACGTCATCGATTGTTAAAGTGCTAATGTAAAATTCAATATCATTAGTTGATTTAAATCACAATCCGAAAAAGACATAACAATTCCAATAACATAGAAACAACTAGTTGGGGAAATCATGATGCCTGCTTTTATCGTATGTACGCCCTTTTTATGACGGAATCAAATACTGTGATAGAACGCAATCGTTAATCTACATATCTGTTGTTTAGTGTTGCTTCTTTGGCCGCTCCTGTTGTCACACATTACTCACTGAGACTTGTGTAGACGAAAGTCATTAATCATAACTAAATTATCTCCTCTTGCCCTTATCCACCAGGCGTTGCGTTATTTACGCATTGCAATTTATAAACATTCTATAGGCTACAACGTTCCGGTTATTTGAACATCGATGATACGTACAACATCTTTTCCTTTTTTCTATATGAATAGAAGCCGTTAATAAACGTTGAATGTACCTTGTTCCAAAGACTTCATCTCATCTAAAAATATAGCTTTAAATAAAGTAGCATTTATACATAAAGAAGCGCTTTATATAAAGAAGAGCATTATGCAGTTATAGTGTTAAAGATATCGCTATCCTCATATAAATTCAAAACATATTTTAGTGTTCAGACATTGTCATAATCATACAGACCCTTTTCAAAAATACATTTAAAGATTGCAAAATTCATTTATCTCATAAAATGCATAGACTTAAGTGGAAATAAGTGACAGCTAGACGCCTCACTCATAACTCAACTTTGCGATCTTCAATGATAACTGAAAGAGCAGGGCCGCATTGATTCGCAACATCCGCCCTTTTTTTAATTACAAATGCTATCCTACGTATTTTTATAATTTGTGTACTAATTTAATTTAGTGCATTACATTTGGTATACAATAAAGGTTATTGGTAGTACTTCTGACCGCATCTGGTGAATAAGATTTGATCAGCATCGTTCTGTTCGATGATCAACTTCAATATGCCATTTCTTTAACTTAGAAATTTCGGGAATAAATAGCAAAGGATTGCATTTTTTATCACTGCAAACGATGGGGAAAATAAGGTTTACATTATACTGATATCACTGGAAACTAAATGTTATTAAAACGAACGCTTTTACTCTGCCAAAACTGACGATTATATACACATGAAAAGATTCACATTTTACCGATGCATCCTGTATCTGTTTCATATTAAAATATAGCTGTATGGTTTTACAGATTATAGTGAGGTCAGGCGCCTCATCCGGAGCTGGAGTGGCCCCAAGTGCAGATTTTCCATGTTCATTTTAACATATAAATAATTAATAAAATTGAGTTCTTTTATTTGTTCGTTCATACAGTATCTTCGGTCATTCACCTCTGCAAGTTTTAGTTCATTCATTATCGCATAATTTGATTAATTTTCTTTTTCCTTTACAGATATTCCTATTTTCTCTATATCTTAACAAAATTTATATAACAATGATAATATTTATATTAAGTGCTTACAATAATTTTACGAGGAATAATGCGCATCCGAAGATCATATACAAACATTTATATTCCACACCGTGGGTTTCTGATTTTCATCTTGTCAGTCTTAAACAACATTGTCTCAATCGTCTCCTTCAATTGTGTTTTTAACTAAATATTTACACTGTCTTTCACTGTCGGCTCATTACATTTATAATCTTGCAACAATATACGGGCATTCATGCATATTAGTATGTTCCCATTGCAGTTGGCCTATAAACTTTGAATTGAAATGAAAAATAAAAATTAGAGAGTTTTCTATTAGCGAATTGTTTAAAATACGTTAACAATTGGGTAAAACAGACTGAACAGTTTAACGCAGTCTGAATTCGAACCAATGACATTGTAACTCCTTGTCAACCATATCATTTTGTGCTTTTGTTTACACCAGGCCCTTAGATGTCCGAGATTAGCCGAAAACTAATGAATGTCAAGTCAATGATTGCCATGCCATATCTTCGCCTTGGGCTTACGTTATCTGACGCCGGGTATTATGTTTATATCTAAAGTTTCCTGACCATAACAAAATATCTTTAACGTGAACACCAACTGTGCAATAAACAATCAACTTCCAAAAAACAGAAAACACAACTTTATTATCTTTGTTATGTGAGGAACCTTGGCATAAATGCCTGTGAGCCTGTTGGGTAGGCTTGGGCACACGTTAGAATAACATACGATTATATTGCATACGGGGATGAAACGCGTGCAATACTTTTGCGTGTGTATGTCATGTTTTTTTTTTTGTGTAAACGCCTAAATCTCGTTCTACTTAAATCGTCTCGAACCAAAATTTAGCATCAAGAAAAATAATACCACGAAGATCGGTAAATTACACTACAGGGTTCGTAATAAATATGAAACGAACTATTCTTTCTTCTCGACGTATGCAATCGTTTGTGTAATCAAAGAGCAGTAGCTTTAGGTTAGGTCTCTATTCTTGTTGGATTTACATGTTATGTTTAACCGGGAATGTTGGCCATTTCTATGAAGGTGTGAGAAATATAATCTTCCACCAAACACCTTTCTGCATATTCAAAGAAAACTGGAAAACTATTTCTAGAGGAATTGTTGTGAAGCGTCACTTAAATGTTTTCATTAACTCTTTCGTTGTTGTGTTTTAATTTATTGGTAACTACATTCCGATAATAAACCTCTACATACAATTCTGATGTGTTATAACTGAATTAACTCTTTCCAGTTGGTCTCATTGATACAGAAGCTGTTAAGAAAGTGACAAATATAACGCGACCAACGAAATAAAGCGCGGACATGAATCGCTTGGGATAATTGTTCTGATGCCTCACACTTAACTAATGACACACCCTTTTGAAGGCATATTAAGTTCTAAATATTTTGAGCAAAATGGAAGTGTTTGCAAATTGAATGTAATTATTGTAAAAATTTATACTTTGTCGTTTTGAAAAACAACAACACCAACATGGTTTTAAGAAATATAAAACTCACTATACTAAACTGGTGTGATTTTGGAATTTCGTATCTTTAAGAATGCTAAGGCTGTTGAGAGTTATGCTAATACCACGTTTCTAATAGAACTGGAAATAGGTGTGAAAGACCATCGTTGGATACCCACGCTCGACTATTCCGTTTTACTACATTCGTCGACCGTGGGTTTATTGGTAAATTTATGTCATCTAATCGAACTGAAAAGAACAAGAATTGGCCAATCATAATACTGCTTACAAAATCCATATTCTTTAGCGTGGAGACTAGAAGTATAACAATGACGTCGCAATTTTGACAAGTATGTAGAAACAATGAAAGAAAGATGGACATAGGACTGAATTCTTTATCGGATTACTGAAGTGACAAATGAAATATCATAACCAGAAACGGCGAAAAGTAAACTGAATTATCCCACTGTTAAGGAATAAAGAGTAACGGAATGGATCGGTCGTGGGTGACTGACGATCGGGGTAAGACAGGCAGTAAGTCTTATGTCATTATGGTTGGATGGCGCAGATCAAATGCTTCAAACGTCAACTGGTAGATTTTCATATTTTATCCACTATACTAATGAAATCAACAATGTTAAGGAATACAATAATGTTATTAGAAATTGATTAGAATACGGGAGCCTGATGTTCAAGAGAATAAGAATGTTATCTGTATTTAATGTTCCTGCAATTTTATTTTCTATGAAGCGCTCAGATTTGGATTTATTCCCTGTGTGCGTGTTTGCTATTACGAGTATTGCCAATTTGTGCCAGTTGACTGAACGCTCTAACTGAATTGTATTTTGCTCATTCAGATTTCATGGACATAAAACTGCCATCAACCTGATGTTTATTTAAGTCTTAAACTATATACAAATAGTGGAGGAGATCGCTTTATGAATTACCGTTATTTCATTATGTGACGTTATTGCAGACGGATATTACAAAGGAAATATATCCAAATCTAGAAGTGCTTTTTTAAGTTTAAACAATCTTTTTTGCCGTGGCTACCTTTCATTGTAGCATACACACATAATAAAATAAAGTATAAGGCCTAGACCCCTCATCTCTCTTACTTTGTTCGGTTTGTCTTTATCTGTCTGTCTGTCTGTCTGACTGTCTGTCTGTATGTATGTCTGTATGTCTGTATGTCTGTCAGTCTGTTGTATGTTGTATCTATCTGTCTGTCTGTATGTCCTGTTGTCTGTCTGTCTGTCTGTCTGTTGTCTGTCTATCTGTCTGTCTGTTGTCTGTCTGTTTGTCTGTCCGTCTGTATATCTTTCTATCGATCTTTTCGGAGGGCATTACCAAATATTACACATTAGTCTCTTTCAGCATGTTTATTTGATCAATAAACTAGCCATGATAATTTTCTATACGTGTACGTATTATGCTGTTAATAAATCAAATCGAGAACAGTAGCTATGATAAAAACCTTGTTTCTGAAACTTTTTTGTACATTTTATATCTTGAAAAATCGTAAAAGCTGGGTACATGGATGTGACATTAAGTACAGTTTTTTTTTTCAATTGCTGATAATTAATAGGGCAACATAAGTATTGTCCCGATTGCATTAATATTAATCTTACCAGGCAACGTATATACGTGTATGCCGGAGATGATTCAATTACGTATGTCATATTAGTTCAAACTTTCTTCATAAGACAATAAATTAAAAAGATCTGCGTTATTTAATTCACCTTAGTAATGGAAAAAAGCTAAATTATAGGTTGAGCCATATGCCATTTAAGTACAGTTGTATTACCGGTATCGATATGATTTAATCCAACGACTGGTAGCACGATATGGGCAACTTCATCGTAGACTGTTTCGTGTTGATCTATGTGTACACATGTAATAGATAAAACAATGGTATGCTCAGATGGAGCCGTTATCATTTAATGTATTCCGTTTTATTCGTCTCGGTTGATATAACACAGAGTATGTCGCTGACGCCAATACCAGATACCATAAGGAATAACACTGTCCCTGAGGACCAATACGTTATTTTAAGCACAATGCCAGATGTATTGCTGTGGATGTGACAAAAGTACAAAAACAACAACTCACTTTTTGATTTAATTACCATTCGATTATGATATATCATATTGCCTTGCCAATTATAAATAGTCATTATTAATTGTATTACCTACAAACAGAATAAAAAATGACTGCTCCTACTTGCGAAGTATCATGAATAAAGTCTCCGACTGATGATTCTTATTCACAGTGTTTCCCATTGTCATTGCGGAATCAAATACGGTTAAGGGAGGCCAGCGTTAATCGACATCACTGTTGTTTAATGTTGGACCTTTAGCCGCCACTGTCGTTTTCTATTACTCAGCGAAGATTCTGTAGACGAAAGTCATTAATCATAACTATATCTATGTTTTTCTTCTGGTCGCTCATCTTTGAGATGTTGCGAGATGTAGCCGATGACAATCTCTTGGTAAAACTTTTAACATTTTTACATTTCTTTTCAGTTGACAAGTTTACTTTTTAACTATGAATAAACGAGTGCAACAAATTACAAAAAAATAAAATAATACCGTCTCCTTGATTACGTTTAATATTTTTAGTAAAAATCGACTGAAATTCAACTAACACTACTCCCTCTCGATTGTCCGTATCGAAGTAGCAGGCAATGCTACTCTTTTACTTATTTTAAGTCATGACCCAATCTTCAAGTTTTCTTAAGCTGAATAAAATAACTCTTTACAGTGAACCCTATGAACTAATGCGATGCATCTTATTCCTTTACAACAATGTTATATCATGATATAATTAAATACATCTTATACAATGTATTAGCAGAATGTGCATAACATTTACGTTATAACTTATCATAAATGTTGAAATTATAAAATAATATTATAACATACATATACAGAAATAACAAAGATTAAGAAGTTTCGACTGCTATCCTTATCCTTGTGTTGGCATAATACATTTTTATTGACTTACATCACCGCATCATAAAACCCTCATGTCCAAACTACCGTGCGATCATCGATGAACATTGAAGACTCCACTTGGATCACCGCGTTCATCATCATCTATTACCACAAATGCTACTTTACGCATTTTGTGAAGAAAACCATGTTATTGATTGGAGCTTTTTGCATGGTCGCTTAGCTAGCGATATAATTTGTTTGCGCGAAGTAAAATGTAATTAACTTAATTGGTATTAATTCTGGAAGTGACTTATCAATCAGAATTGGTAAAATAGTGTTCGTTTCCAGAATTAGTAAATGTTTTCGCCATTCATCCAACTATACCCATTCAGAAAATTACTTGTAAGAATTGTATGTGTCTATCCTTTTCACGCCCTTACTATATTATTCATCAATAATGTTTATATTCTAAATGGAAAGTTTATTCATTTCAGATGATTTTACCGTTGCAACTCTGTTAGGAGACGCCATGTTTCTTTCATACAAATAGTAACATTATATAAGTATGATACAGCAATTGTCCATTTGTAGTAGTTTTGATGTTATATGTTCCATTAGAGTAGCTGCTAGTAGCAAACTGCCGCAAAAAGCAGCTTGATGGGATATAGTTATAATGGGAGCTTATGGTCGAAACTGTGACGCATGACAAAATATCGCTAAAATTAAAATAAAACAGTAAACGTTCTAAACTTGAAGCAAGTATTATTCGATGGCTAGATCTGCACCTGCGGCAAATACGTCTACAATGTGTGTTCGCTCTTATTAAGATGACAAGCTCATTATGAAAGCCAAATGCTATCATTTTATTAACCCAACGATTGAATCTAGAGTACCTCTGTATATTCATGCTATGATTTATAGACATGTGCATATAAAACATATACAGTTAGACTACACACTTACATCAGTGTTTTACTGTTGAAATATTCTTTTACTGTTGTTACATATATGAATTTTAATATGAACATAAACGCTGTAGCCTTTCATAATTTTACATTAATCTTATAGCTCTAAGCTTGTATACAAATTCAACACAAGTGCATAGTCTAAGACAAAAACAACTCAGCGCTGCACGATAAATCATGTAGATAAATTACGTCTGTTTTGGGTCCAGTTATAATAAAGACTCTTCCAAACGGAAAGATAGGGACATAAATCTTTCAGCATTATTCCGTACAAAACAACTTAAACGGCGACGTTAATTGTTATTATGTGCAGTTAACTTCTAAGCATTTGGATCTTGTCAAAACGTTTGGAAACCAACCAAATTTTTCAAATCACTTTGTGTTTCTGAAACTTATATTCCGCTTTTGATTGATGTTGTACTAACCGATAAAACATGCCTTTGTGTTTTAACTTTTCTCCAAAATATAGCAAAGACTCATACGATAGTACAATACTAGATAAACTTAATTCGAACATGTTCCTGTCGAACATTTGTTAAATTTTGTTATGAGATATATGATGTAATGGAAAATAATTTGATATATGAATTTATTGGGCCGAAATGCGTGATATTTACAATGCAGAAATTTGTATGATTTAAGTGAAAAGAGAAAATTGATATACAAATGCTATAAGGAAGATTTCTATTTACCAAATTTACCATTATAGATACATTGTAGTTTTAATTAGCTCATACAAAATTAATAACTTAGGAAATGTGATGTTTAAAATTTAATGTATAGATGATAAATATATTCAGAATGTGGCTTTAATATCAGTTGTCCTATATCTTTACAACACAGTAAGAAAGAACGAGTTACGATCATTTCCTGTGTGAATGGTTGAAAATGGCCATGTTATCTAAACTTCTTACGTAGTTAGATTTCACTGACGCATCAATCTCTCTGTCAACTGTTTACCAAACGGACTGTAAAGGTATCCTCTCTTCAGTCATTTTCTTACTATAACAAATTCGAAAAAAATAAAACAATTTAAAAGACAATAGATCCAGTCGCTCATGAAATTAACTTTTTAGTAGAATGTGGTTTCAATTGTTAGGGGGACATACCGTCTGTAGGTGTACTTCGACAATATGACTTTTTTCATTTAAAATATGTGTTCTCTCTTCCATTCCATCTACGATGACAATCATAGAGGGCTTCCTCTTGGCTGGTTTAATCTTGCAATCTGACACTGCAGTGATAGACACAGAAATCTATGGACGATCATCCGATATACAGTGAAGCAAAGACAATAAACGTATAACATACAACGATTGCTTCAGACAGTGCTATAAGGCGATACGAATGGAAAATCAACAGATCAATAGTGGGTTCTTTTTGAGAATTATTGAAATGGCTGAGTTCTTTATTTCAAGAGGTTTGTTGTTTTATACTGTCTCATTGTACTTGATGCAATGAATGGTTTTCCAATGACCTGTGTTTATAATGTTAGCTTGAATAAAAAAGTATATAAGGTCTAACTAGTATTACAACATATATCAAATAGTCATAGAACAGAGACACTTACATACCAATCAAATGTAAAAGTTACGATAAAAAAATGTTACAATGAGATATTATATAAAATAGAGAAAAACTATCAGTTACTGCATTGGAACGGCCAGTCGACAAAGTGACCAACTTAAGTGCTTGAACGGTTTTAATTTTTTAACATAATTTTATAATGCGATTGTAGATTACAGCATTGTTTAATGAGGTTATTGGAACATTCTTATATGCTTATTGCTGTGCGCCAACATTAATCTGATCCTTCAAGCCAATCGTGTGTCAATAGGAAAATACTGTTAATAAGATCCTTTATAATTCATCTGTTCCTTTCCGTGAACATTTTACGACTATATAAACAGTACATAAATAGTTACAAGATATAGCCCAGGCACTATATTCCAGCATAAAGGCCATGGCGAGTAGAAAAGGCAATAGTTTGTCTGAATATAGCTCTTTCGAGGTTATGTATTATGCCAAGATATACTTTGATTTGCATGTATGATGCAAATGACATGATAGAGTTATATGCATGCTTTTTCATAAAATATATTTGTTTTCTGTGCAACACATCTTAAAATCTATTGCACTAAGGTTCCCTGCGCAGCGCTTTTACTGGACTTCATTAGTCTTTATTTTAGTACTAACAATACATGTAATGTTAGGAGACATTATCATTAACTTGAAAACAGAAGCATTCAAAATGGGCAACGGTTTAAGTTGACTTTATTGGTAATAAAAGAAGATTTTATGACATAAAACCAAATCAATCATTAGCTGTTTTGTTACAATTTAACTGGTGAGGGAAAAATCATCATATGGGGGTAGGCCTGGTAATTCACTGCTGCATAGAGAACTGTAATGACTGGGGTAGGCCTGGTAATTCACTGCTGCATAGAGAACTGTTATGACTGGGAAAGGCCTTGTGATTTACTTCTGCGTTGAAAACTTTTATGACTGGGGCAGGCCTGGTGATTCACTGCTGCGTTGAGAACTGTTAAGACTGGGGCAGGCCTGGTGATTCACTGCTGCGTTGAGAACTGTTAAGACTGGGGTAGGCCTGGTGATTTACTACTGCATTGAGAACTGTTATGACTGGGACAGTCCTTGTGATTTACTAATGAGTTGAGAACTGTTATGACTGGGGTAGGCCTGGCTATTCACTGCTGCACTGAGAACTGTTATGACTGGGGTAGGTAGGGTGATTCACTGCTGCACTGAGAACTGTTATGACTTGGGCAGGCCTGGTGATTCACTGATGCGCTGAGAACTCTTATGACTGGGGTAGGTCGGGTGATTCACTGCTGCACTGAGAACTGTTATGACTGAGAAATGCCTTGTGATTCACTGCTGCGTTGAGAACTGTTAAGACTGGGGTAGGTCGGGCGGGTGATTCACTAGTGCGTTGAAAGCTGTTATGACATGGAAAGGACTTGTGATTTACTGCTGCGTTGAGAACTGTCATGACTGGGGTAGGCCTGGTTATTCACTGCTGCACTGAGAACTGTTATGACTGGGAAAGACCTTGTGATTTACTGCTGCACTGAGAACTGTTATGATTGGGATAGGCCTGGTGATTTTCTGCTGCGTTGAGAACTGTTATGACTGGGAAAGGCCTGGTGATTTACTGCTGCATTGAGAACTTACATGATTAAAGCAGTGATTCTTAATACATACACGGTGTTGGAAGAAGAATTCTAATTCATTTATGTTTATAAACAACGGACTTTGCTCAGCGGAAGCTTTTCTACTTTCACTTTACAAAAAGTAGAAACGCTCACCACAGCTGTAGCAACGTAAACATTTTTGGTGACTTTGACACCAGGGTTAATGCAGAATTTGACTTTCAATGAAAGGCTGTTGAAAAGAACTGTGTCGGCAGTGGATAGTTGTTACTGAAGATCTATATGTTCCATGACATTTTAGTCAATTAGACAGCCCTAAGCCGTCGTGACGGTATCAAATCATTTTATATTCACCCAAACACTGACATCATATGCAATATATCATTGTCTGGAAACGTCTTTATAGTCAAAGGTGAAATTCTGTTAGCGTTTCACAGTTTCAGGTCCCGCCATCGGGCGTCTACGCAGGTCAGTTTTGGACAGGAAATGTATTAACCTGAAAACAAAACGAAGTATTTGTGTATGCTGGTTTTTACCTGCAACTATTTTGATAGAAGAGTCAGAGTTCTCATGGTCGTATAGACTTATAACAACTTTGATAAACTGGTATTTACCTTTGTTAGAAATACAAGTGTGCATTCTTGTTGAAAATACTGTAAATGTTGTTGTTTTTTTTAAATGGGGCTATAACCAAAGCTTCATCAACAATCAGATAAAATGTCATCTTGAGCGGAAAACATGTTAATTAACTAGTAGTCATCTACAAGGTCCTGATGGATTATTTTACGACTGTGGACATGAGACGTACACCTCGCTATACACTTAACAAGTAGTTTAAATCGCTCGCCCGCGACACAAACAAATTTAAGGATCTTGAGGAAAGCAATAAAGACCCATAGCGGTACATAGGCTTCTGACGGTTCGTCGATACTTTTGACTCTCCTGGGAGTCGTACGTTTATAATAGAAGCTAGAGCATTTACGGCGTTTCTTCATAAACATGCATAGGTTCTTTCTTTATTGCTTTCACGAGAATATTGAACTGAATCAACACCTCACAAACTAAGATTTAATGTGGCATGTTTGTTTTATAAGCTTAAAGATATTGTCAAAATGGTTTGACCTACTTTGTGAAACGGAGTTTCCCTCGTAAGAGGGTATATATATCATCCCAATCATTATGAGATGTCATACCGATGTCATTACTGCGTCCATTGTTTATCTTCAACAAAATATGATGCTTGTATTATTTAACTTCTGTCTGTATTCACTTTATGTCTAGCATCTCCCATGTTCCTAGAAACAAAAGGTCTTCTGACAATCCCGTAGTTCATGAAACCATATAAATGTCAATTTTCACAGCGCTTACCTAATGTGTCTGATGCTATCACTCTCATAATAGGTCTGGAATAATTAAACAAGTGTATGTGGTGTCATTAAGAGAAGATTAAATGCCCGTGTTACATGACATTCCTAATAGTTTTTGCAGCTTTAAGCTTTAATGGCTCCTTCGGGGAGAAGGAATTATTATAGTTTCTCTCACTTTAGATAGAAATAGTTGTTTCAACTGCATGTACTAATGTCAAGCAGCCAGAACTAAAATATGACATGTGGAACGATGAATCCGCTTCCAAGCAGAATCATCAATAAATGATCAATCAATAATGAAAATAAATCTCAGTACTTTATTGTAACCGACATGGGTTTGAATCGTTTATAGTCAGTAGATATAATTACAGGTCTATACTTTCATCTAACACGATATTGTGTATTTGATATTTTTTAATTTGATTAATTACAACTATGTTTGCATCTACCGAGAAGTTAAATAGTAAATAATTTGACTGGTTTTGAATCAAGTGTGCTGATTCGTTATATCCACTGCGATATTGCCATTTCTTTACATACACTCACTGGACTATTTTGAAAATAGTTATAAAAACTAAATAAAAAGACAGGAACAGTCAATATAACAGTGTTATTCTTGTTACTTTACACTGCGTTTGTATTCCTCTTGTCTGTATTGACAACTTTAATCACAAGGTACAAAACACATTATCTAAATTATATACATATAATCAATATTTCCTTTGACTACTCATACATAAAAAAGCGGTCAAATTGCATATGAGTTAATTTTTGCAAATTTCCAAGTTAATTTTACAGGATTTGGATCAGTCTTTGGAATCGATAGTTTCTATTCCAATATAAATATTTATGAAATCAAGCAACATCTATATTACTGACCTTATCTCGTAAATTCATCTGGCATGCTGAGTTATTTGTTACAATTGCGTGTTGTAATAGTTACGTGTGGAAGTTAAAGCCAACAAACCTCCAGAGACACTATATAATACATGTACTTTCAAACAATTCAAAACAGGAAGTATATGTGACAGAAGACTACCCCCCACCCCACCCCCAAAACAAAACTATTGACCCGTCATCGGATTCGATTATTATTCAATAAAAAGATAAATGTCATATGATACTTGTTAAAATACTCTCATGGGTTGTGCTGAAATTTAATTTAAATGTAAAATAAAGCTACAATAAGAATGAATAAGCCAAAACTTAATGCTGCAAGGAGTAAAGAAATGGAGTGCCATATAAAAGTCCCAAGTTTGATACCTCTACAAAACCACGCAGTTTCGTGCTATGTCTATCCCTTTTCAACTGATAAGCTACAATAAATTAATGTTAGCATTATTTTGAACCATAAACCCTTTGAACTTATTATTGATAGGGTAATACAGTGTGCTTTTCGTAGTTATAATTATTTAATCGGTTTTAAATTGAGTTTATGCGTGGATTACAAATGAATTTCAAGCACAATTACGCCATTTGCTAAGTAGCCACAATGACCTAAGATTGTTCTGTGGGCAAGTGGTCGTATATATGCATGTATCTCGAGACATTATTTCATTATTGAGTATAAATAAGTTGTGAATGTTCTCAGGCTTTCAATTTCTGCAACATTTAGAAAGAAATTGTTTGTAATCATGGAAGAGAAAAAACAAAACGATGCCACACGTCAATGTCATAAGAGAACATGAAGTTAGTGTAACAAGCGCGGAGTGAATGTTATATCCAAATATGGAAGTGTTAACCCCAAGATTATTTGTGAAATACATTTCTACATGTAAAGTTTAAAGTATTTTGTTAAATGCATACGCTCATGTCAATAGTGAGGACAATGCATAGGCTTAGGAAGGTTGTTTTTTGTTTATTGGGATTATCGTCCCACCAACAGTACTTCAGTTATCTAGAGACGGTGTCCACTTGAAGCAGATATAGTGGTGCCTTCACTGTGTATAGCAGGCCGTGAACACCTGACATTATACTACACCCAGTCACATTATCCTGACACAAGGTCAACCAGTCGTGGAACTACCCTTATATTTGCTTGAGCGTTAGCAAGGGAGCTATGACGCAGCCCGGGATGGAACCCGTGGCCTCCCGTAGCTGGAGCTTAGGAAAAACTAAATTTAGATTGTGATGTATACACTCCTATTACTTTAAATGCTTTGTATGAACGCCAGAATGAAATCGTTTCAGAAGTAATATTATTTATGTACATTGCGTATCTTGTGATAAGGTCACAAACGTTGTGGCAAGTCAATAACATGGACGAAATCCAATCTGATCATTTGGCAGACGATGCCAACTGTCTGACAATTACTGTGAACTAAGTGATTACATTTGGCCTCAGTTTATTGCTGTGAATGACGTGATCGCTCACTCAAGCCGTCGTTAAACTAATTCCAGACTACGGTCAATGCTGGACCCAGATTCGATATCAACTTTGATAAAAGATTACATGGATAGAAATTAAATCACTAACAAGATCATTGTCCAATCGTTGACGAGATTTGTAACAATCACGATAGAAAAGGCGATGCACATCTTTATAATGATGAGTGGGTTCGGCTGACTCAGACAGTTTTAAAGGCAGAGGGAGAGTAAGATAAGTAGACAACCTATCTAAGGAATTGCCAAAGGGATTTTTAAAGTTATCTGCATTTTCAGTGCTTGTTTGTTTTGATAATACATTTATGCTTACTCAACTAAAGACGTACATGTGTTAAGAAAACAACTGCTATACAAATAGGGATCAGCCGGCATTTTTGCCAATACTGCGCAGCGACATTTCTATCATTATAGCACAGGGGCACTTATGAGGTGCCCAGGGACTGAACCTGGCCGGTCCATTATACTGACACCGACGAGTCAGGCGTAATGCTGTGTCCTTAGCCCTGAGCGTTAGGAGGGAAGCCACTACTACCAACTTTAAAGTCTTTGATTTGACCCGAACCCACGACCTCCCGATCCTCAAGCCGACGCTCTACCACCTGAGCTATTGCGACCGGTGCTTTACAAATACAAATAATGCATTATTTGACACGACGCTATACAAATAATGTCTCGTTGCAGTTTCACGTTTCAAATGCCAAATCACATGCTTAAAGGAATTAGAATTCAGCATACATGTATACAAATGTACCACAATAACGTTAAAGAACTATATATATTTGAATGTTGTCCAGCCAACATCCGTCCTATTAGAAACCACCATTAAGTGACTTTTATTTCAGAATTCAGTCAGAACAGAATCTATGATTAGAATCATTATTTAAAATAATGACGTAATTTAAATAAGATTTAATGATTTCTGAAAAAAAAACACATAAAAAGCTAAAAACAAGATACTGATAAGGTGAGCTAATCGTTAATGTTATGTCAATAAATCGCAGGACAATCGCCCTTAAGTATTGTAACGATACACGGATGTACAAGATAGTGAGGCCTTGTCAGATTTACAATTGTCACTCAGTGTACACTTTCCTGAAGCGTGCCATGTTCAATCACACATAAATAGTTCTTTCTGATTTTCTCTTCAGTAACGTGTTTATAATATTTATATTAATTAAGTTGAGCCATTACATGTATGTGTCATTCGTCCTGACAATAATTATATATCTTTGGCTCCTTACTGACTGTTCATTTATACTGACTTCATGCCTTATTCATATCATGACCAGAGCGGTCTAGAAGCTAACGATAAAAGGTCAAATCTCCTTAACCCTTACATGAACAGATCTCAAGGATAAATGTTTATTGTAACAGAATGGACTATGGACAGGGCACTTCCGAACACAAATAAGTTAAGCTTTCCGCTTTCTTTTTTTTTTTTTTTTTTTTTTGGTGCCGATTATTATTTTCGATCTTTGTTTTAGGTGCCATAAATTATTGTTATTCTCAATTTTAGGCGCCGCATAGTATTGCCAATGTCAGTTTTAGGCGCTGTGTATTACCGTCGATCTTTGTTTTTAGCGCCGGGTATTAGTGTCTTTCTCTGTTTTTTGCGTTGTGTATTATTGTCGATCTGTTTTGGCGCCGTATACCTCTGTCGATCTCTGTTTTTGATGATGACCTTTTAAGTCGGCGAAAATGAGTTTTAGGCGGTACAGAGTCTTTGACGTAAAATCGATACCGGTTTAAATCTTACGGGAATTCACATACTTGGGAAATGTGGCCTAGACTCTACGAGCCAACTATATACAACTGACATAAATATGATATGAGGCACCAATCAACTATCAATACTAGATATATATCTTGATGTAACACTTCAAAGATACATTACAGATGGAGTGAAGTCAAAATAAAAACAACACTTCTACGATAATGCCTGTTGTTTAAAACAAATTGGGAAACGGTATAGAATATGTTCGAGGGGTCAGTATTGCATTACTTTCTCTACAAATAACGTGTAGATTTCTCACTTTTAGGAAAATGGCTCTTATATTAGTATATATATTCCCTATTATATTGTCTGACGGAATTATGTATTTATTAAAAGGGTTGTATGTTATCTTGAGTGTTTAATAAAAAATCATAACACTATTTTATTTGATATTCTTTTCTCAGTTTATTAACTATACTAATTAAAAGCGCCCCTCAATTCGTAGTCTGTAAAACGCACAGCGGATAACAACTCTTGGTGTCGATGTAAGCTTGACGCATACATTCTCCATCTCTCCACAATATCCTAAAGATTGATACATACATCATCCATCTCCCCACAATATCCTAAAGATTGACACTTACATTCTCCATCTCCCCAGAATATCCTAAAGATTGACACATACATTCTCCATCTCCCCAGAATATCCTAAAGATTGGCACATACATTCTCCATCTCCCCACAAAATCCTAAAGATTGGCACATACATTCTCCATCTCTCCCACAATATCCTAAAGATTGGCACATACATTCTCCATCTCCCACAATATCCTAAAGATTGGCACATACATTCTCCATCTCCCCACAATATCCTAAAGATTGGCACATACATTCTCATCTCCCACAATATCCTAAAGATTGGCACATACATTCTCCATCTCCCACAATATCCTAAAGATTGGCACATACATTCTCCATCTCCCACAATATCCTAAAGATTGGCACATACATTCTCCATCTCCCCACAATATCCTAAAGATTGGCACATATTCTCCATCTCCCCACAATATCCTAAAGATTGGCACATACTGTCTCCATCTCCCCACAATATCCTAAAGATTGCACATACTGTCTCCATCTCCCCACAATATCCTAAAGATTGGCACATACATTCTCCATCTCCCCACAATATCCTAAAGATTGGCACATACTGTCTCCATCTCCAAACAATATCTAAAGATTTGACACACCTCTCCATTCCCCACAATATCCTAAAGATGCACATACATTCTCCACTCCCACAATATCCTAAAGATTGCATCATTCTACCTCTCCCCCACAATATCCTAAAGATTGGCACATCTTCTCCATCTCCCCACAATATCCTAAAGATTGGACACATACCTATCTCCATCCTCCATCTCCCCACAATATCCTAAAGATTGGCACTACATTCTCATCTCCCCACAATATCCTAAAGATTGGCACACTCCATCATTCTCCATCCCCCACAATATCCTAAAGATTGCACATACTTCTCCATCTCCCACACAATATCCTAAAGATTGGCACATACATTCTCCATCTCCCCACAATATCCTAAAGATTGGCACAACTTCTCATCTCCCACAATATCCAAAGATTGGCACATACTCTCCATCTACAACAAAGATAATACTTCTCATCTCCCACATATCCTAAAGATTGCAACATACATTTCCATAAATATCCAAGATCTACATCCCACTCCCACAATAATCATCAAGATTGCACATACATTCTCCATCTCCCACAATATCCTAAAGATTGAAACACAGCACCATCTCCCCACAATATCCTAAAGATTGACACATACATTCTCTCACAATATCCTAAAGATTGACACATACATTCTCCATCTCCCACAATATCCTAAAGATTGGCACATACTTCTCCATCTCCCACAATATCCTAAAGATTGACACATACATTCTCCATCTCCCCACAATATCCTAAAGATTGACACATACATTCTCCATCTCCCCACAATATCCTAAAGATTGGCACATACATTCTCCATCTCCCACAATATCCTAAAGATTGACACATACATTCTCCATCTCCCACAATATCCTAAAGATTGGCACATACTGTCTCCATCTCCCACAATATCCTAAAGATTGGCACATACTGTCTCCATCTCCCCACAATATCCTAAAGATTGGCACATACTTCTCCATCTCTCCACAATATCCTAAAGATTGGCACATACATTCTCCATCTCCCACAATATCCTAAAGATTGGCACATACTTCTCCATCTCCCACAATATCCTAAAGATTGACACATACTTCTCCATCTCCCCACAATATCCTAAAGATTGGCACATACATTCTCCATCTCCCCACAATATCCTAAAGATTGGCACATACTTTCTCCATCTCCCCACAATATCCTAAAGATTGGCACATACTTCTCCATCTCCCACAATATCCTAAAGATTGGCACATACTTCTCCATCCCCACAATATCCTAAAGATTGGACACATACTGTCTCCATCCCCACAATATCCTAAAGATTGGCACATACATTCTCCATCTCCCCACAATATCCTAAAGATTGGCACATACTGTCTCCATCTCCCCACAATATCCTAAAGATTGGCACATACTGTCTCCATCTCCCACAATATCCTAAAGATTGGCACATACTGTCTCCATCTCCCCACAATATCCTAAAGATTGGCACATACTGTCTCCATCTCCCCACAATATCCTAAAGATTGGCACATACATTCTCCATCCCCCCACAATATCCTAAAGATTGGCACATACTGTCTCCATCTCCCCACAATATCCTAAAGATTGGCACATACTGTCTCCATCTCCCACAATATCCTAAAGATTGGCACATACTGTCTCCATCTCCCCACAATATCCTAAAGATTGGCACATACTGTCTCCATCTCCCCACAATATCCTAAAGATTGGCACATACTGTCTCCATCTCCCCACAATATCCTAAAGATTGGCACATACATTCTCCATCTCCCCACAATATCCTAAAGATTGGCACATACATTCTCCATCTCCCCACAATATCCTAAAGATTGACACATACATTCTCCATCTCCCACAATATCCTAAAGATTGACACATACATTCTCCATCTCTCCACAATATCCTAAAGATTGACACATACATTCTCCATCTCCCCACAATATCCTAAAGATTGGCACATACTCTCCATCTCCCACAATATCCTAAAGATTGACACATACATTCTCCATCTCCCCACAATATCCTAAAGATTGACACATACATTCTCCATCTCCCACAATATCCTAAAGATTGGCACATACATTCTCCATCTCCCCACAATATCTAAGATGACAACATCATTCTCCTATCTCTCCATCACATATCTAAAGAGTTGGCACATACTGTCTCCACCCCTCTAGATCACAACTTCTCAACAATATCCTAAAGATTGCACATACATTCTCCATCTCCCACGATCCTAAGATGACATTCTCCATCCCACAATATCCTAAAAGATTGGAACCATACATGTCTCCCATCTCTCCACACAATATCCTAAAGATTGGCACATACTTCTCATCTCCCACATATCCAAGACACATACATTCTCCATCTCTCCAAAATATCCTAAAGATTGGCACATACATTCTCCATCTCCCCACAAATATCCTAAAGATTGCACATTTTTACATTCTCCACTCTCTCACACAACATCCTAAAGATTGACACATCTCTCCATTCCCCACAATATCCTAAAGATTGGCACATACATTCTCCATCTCCCCACAATATCCTAAAGATTGACACATACATTCTCCATTCCCCACAAATCCTAAAGATTGCACATACATTCCCATCTCCCCACTCCTCCAAAGATTGGCACATACATTCTCCATCTCTCAACACAATAATCCTAAAGATTGAGCACATACATTCTCCATCTCCCACACAATATCCCAAAGATTGGCACATACATTTCCATCTCCCCACCATATTATCCTAAAAGATGACACAACCTTCTCAATCTCCCAACAATATCCTAAGATGATACATACATTCTCCACTCCCCCCAATATCCTTGTAAAGATTGATTACATACATTCTCCATCTCCCCACAATATCCTAAAGATTGATACATACATTCTCCATTCTCCCCACAATATCCTAAAGATTGGCACATACATTCTCCATCTCCCCACAATATCTTAAAGATTGGCACATACATTCTCCATCTCCCCACAATATCCTAAAGATTGATACATACATTCTCCATCTCCCCACAATATCCTAAAGATTGATACATACATTCTCCATCTCTCCACAATATCCTAAAGCTTGACATCTACATTCTCTGTCTACGTACAACATCCCAAAGCTTCACACATAGATTTTCTGTCTAAGTACAACATCCCAAAGTTTGACACATACATTCTCCATCTACGCAAAATATGCCAACGCTTGCACAATGTGCCAACTCTTGCCACATACATTTCCATATTTCCGCAATATCTCATCAGAAATCGTACATGTCTGTGTATCCATTACACAATGTCTACTTCCGTATCTAATTGGTGCCCGATAGTTTTCGAAAACGATTTAAACAGTAAAACTGTTGTTGTGCTTTAAATTGTGTATGGGGATTGTAGCTTGTTAGTCCATGACCCGGACCATTGTACATGTAACACTTGTGTTGACTTCTCCTGGTATTCCAGCATACAAGTTTATAACAATAACTAATTACAGTTACAATTTCCTATTTACAGGGAATTCCTGAATGATTGTGGAAATCCAATGTTATGATATTTAGATGACAAATTCTTCTCCTCAAGTTTCTAAAAACCTGTCCGGAACCGCACCGATCAGAACGCAACCTGCCAGTCTCATTTTTTTAACAGATTTTACATGATCTTTTTTTCATGGGATAGAAAAACATGCTTTGATGAAATTACAAAATTATTATCATGAAGTATAACAAAGTATAGAAATACATTAGACGACAGACTCAAAAACGAAAATCCAGTTGATCAATATAGTCAACAGCAAAGTGAAGCCGAGTGACTGAGCAAGAAGTAGGCGTGAAAACATTATGAAAACAACAATAACACCACATGGCTTTACCAGAACCGTTGGGATTACAGTGACATGTCAGCCAGCTGGCACGTGCGTTTAAAAGACTGTAACACAATAGGTAACAAATTACAAAAATGATCTATCAAGTTGTATACCGTAATACAAAGTCCCAGGAAAATAGACTTAAATCGTTTATATAAATATCAAACAAGAAAATTACTTGTTGGTAACGTAAGAAACGTACATTTTAATCGCATAACTAAAACTTCACAAGCAGACACGACAATGCTTTGAATCAAGAGTAATAGCCCAACTCCTGTCGCACTATATGAAAGTACATCGACATCATCATCATCATCATCATCATCATCATCATCATCATCATCATCATCATCATCATCATTATCATTTATTATTATTATTATTATTATTATTATTATTATTATTATTATTATTATTATTATTATTATTATTATTATTATACGCTTATGTATTACTCGTGTTGATTGTCGTTTAAAACTTATCCCACGGCTGCTTACTAACACAAAATACATTTTTACTTAAACACGCGCTCCATTTAATTCAAGATTATTCGACGTAAAATACTAGCTAAACTAAAAACAACTTTTGACGTCTGTTTACAATCTCGCCTACAACACCAATACGTGATTTTTCTGTTCTTCTTCTGCCCTCTGTCCAGCAGTAGTTATTAGCGACAGTGTGTGTGTGTCGTTTTATTCCGTCCATATAGTGTTATCAAAACAGCTGAACCATCTTGCGGGATATATGTTCATATTTGGAAATATTGGCTATTCAGATTACAGAGTCTGTTGGTCTTATGAAACCGAGTGTGGATGTTAGAGTTTACAGATATTGGCTACTGTAGGTCGCATTGTCCAAGTCTGAGATTTCAAACACCTCAGTGTTCAACTATTCACTTAACCATTTTAATTTAATAAAAATTAATTTACATACTAAAAATGTATGCATGCTCAGACTTTATATTAGAATAAAAGTATAGGGGTTTATCAAAATATCCTTCAAATAACTTTCGTTAAGCCCTATGTCCACTTCGCTGCTTTCTTGTAGAGGCACGTGACTTATGACGTTGAGATTGCCGCGATTTAGGCACGGAAAACATTTGTATTGATATGGATTCCATTAAATCAAAATGCGACTGTGCAATAATGACATAAACCAGAGTCACATAATGTTTGCTTTCTAACAACAGCGCTTTGACAGATGTTGAATGTGGAATGTCCTAGACTACTACAGTAAACAAAATATACAAAGGGATTTCTGTTATTTTAATTAAACATCTTAATAATGAAGTTACTTGTTTGGTTTTGCGAGCAGTAGTTTTAATTAAAACAACAACAAAAATCGTTGCAGTATGGCGTATTCTACATATTGTTTCATATCCTCGTGATACAGTCTGACACATTTGTTAAACATTGACTTTGCAAAAAAGTATATAAAGATGTACATTGATCTGGGTATCGGTTGTTCACTCCTGCCTATTGCAGAGGATTATAAAAAACAGGGTGCGTTTAGGTACAGTATGTGTTGAATAATGTTGTTTTTGCATTATTACAATGAGTTGTTTATCAAACCACTGTCTTGCCACATGAAGATTGACTTCTAAGTTGTAGCTGTATTCATTGCCCAAACAAGAGACGTTATCACTGCTTTCTATAATTTCCTGATTCTGACGTCGGACTTGCATGACGGCTTAACTTTGGTTTAACTCTGTCGCTGCTACGCCATTGTACCGGCGCCATGCTGAGGAATGTTCTATAAATTTTCTAAGAAAATGCCGTATGTCACTAAATCGCTTATAATTTTGGGTATGTAAATCTTTATAATATTAGAAAGATAATTGAATATTGAATTTGAATGATATGAAATTTAATAATTATCATGTGATATAAATTTGTTATGGACCTTCAAAAATAGAAAAAAGTCGGGGAAAAAATCCAGAACTTTTACTTTTTTCTTTGGCATTAACTCCTGCACGTAATGAATATGTCTAAGAATAAACAGTGTATGTTGCTGTCAAGGGGAGTAACTCAGGTCATAATTAAAAAAAATAGTAAACATGACATACACTGTACCTATTAGAGTATTGCTAGTGGTAAGAAATAGACGTACGCTGTACGTCGAGCAGCAGTGAAAGGGTTAATAAAAAACCTTTATTGTCATTTTGTGGAGGCTTAAACAGAATTTTCAGATTATTTTACACTGAAACTTAACTCGAAAGTCTCTTGTAAATAACCACCGCGTTTGGACTTGTTTTCTACTTTCAGTGTTTTGTGATAATAAGTACGACATTAGCCATCAGTGCAAAGGCATGTTTGTATAACTACAAAGAGTCACATGTAGGGTTTTGAAAAAAAGACACGCTTCGTTTGCTCATTTACGGATATTTTTGCCACTAGTGTTAGCAAGCAAAATACATCAGGATATAACAAAACTTTAGAGAGTCCTCGAGAAATATGTCCTTGAAGTATAATCACCAGACATTATGAGATGTTTGTTTTAAATGACTGTGCTATTCAAACCTTTTAGAAATAGTTTCCATCTTTTTGAAAGTTATTACAGTTTCTCTATTATATTAACATTCATAGAACTGGTTGTCCGAGAATGTATATTTTTCGGAAACCATAGTTAAAGATAGTTAAAACATTAATTTGGAAATATACACAGGAGCATATATATTACCGTATTCAATGCCCATAGTGCAGAACACACAACAGTCGGAGCGCCTGTGGAGTAGCTTAAGATTTGCTAACTTGTAATTCCTATGACTGCTTAGCCTCACACCGCGTGGGTTCGAGTCCCGTTCGGAGCGACGGACTTGTGGGAAAGTCTTCCAGCTGACCTGCTGTGCGCTGGTGGTTCTACTCAGACATGTCTCTGGGGTCTTCCTCCACCAAAAAAGCTGAACGTTGCTATAACGATCATAATTGGTCACTGCGATGTATTTAAAAATAAAAAAAAATAAAAACATTAATGGCGGCAAGGGGATTCCTGTAACTACTTCCTAAGACATCATCTGTTCTGTAGATCCTTCGAGCTAATTACCATTGAGCAAGAGGACCCTGTACCATGAATAAAGCCAAGTTCTTGCCCCATGTCTCTCATTTTCTCTGCCAGTGGTTAAACTCAATACCAGACGAATTGGCACAAATGAACAAAAACGATCAGACTCAGGACGAAATTATAGTAGGAAAGTTTTGATGAATAGCATTTATTACTGGACAAAGGAAAACACCGGCTGTACACTCGACTTCCTAATTAAGTCATTTGGGTTATAAGGACTGAATATTGTTCTCTGAATAGCCACCCAATCCAGGACCTTGATTGATTGGAATCAAGATAAACGACGCTCTTACATCTTCTCAGAAGGAAGCAATATACAAAGAAAAAACAACTCGGCAAAAGTTGGACGTTTGACCTATTTCTTAATCTTTTTCACGGTTAATTGACATACTCTCCTAATTCGTATGCTGGAGTTGTGTGGCATAAATACGGCAAGTACATTTGACTGTAGTCTCATTCAAAAATGGTTTTACATTCGATTAAGATATGTTCCCAATTAAGAAATGAAGTTGTCTACTTTACGATCATGATAGTTTGTTGACTAAAATAGGTAAATGTTCCTACAGGTGAGCAAATAGTGCCAATAGTATAAATATCGAAAACACTTCGCATTTAAGATTACATTTACTCGGAAATGTAGTGACTAGCACTACAAATTATACCACAAGGAAGGCCGAAATAATCAACTATAATGATGTTTGTGAAGAATGCCATATATGGACGATCCGTGATTCCACGGTATCTTCTCTCCTATTCTTATTTTGACACGCCTACCTCGAGATCTCTTAGGTTACCATACACTAAATGAATTTTACTCTTAAACCAATGTCACAACTTTGAACATAGTCATATGTTGGGGTCCCTGCCTTGTATAGAATATGATTTTAACCTGTTTTGAACAGATTGTACAAAAATACTATTGTCCTGACAATTTTTATTCTATTGCCACAAATTTTTGTATCAAACATAAGGTGTAAAAATGAAGAATGGATCATATATACCTCATAGCAATAGAAGAAAGAATATTTATATGTGAACAATTAGAACTTTGATCAGTGTCACTATTTATGTATCACTGTTGGCTGAAATTGGATTCTAGGACATCTTTTTCAAACAGTGAAGACACATTTATGTAAAAAATCACCAACAGACATTATCTTCAGACTCACTTGACGTCCAACATACATGTTAGTTGATGAATGAAGGATTTTAAGAGCACATGTCATTTTTTAACAGATTTACTCAACAGAATCCATAAATCCAGACAAAACATTGAAAGTGTCTTCGTTTGACTTCAAATTTCAAATACATTGATACAACATAATTGTTAATAGGATTTAGTAGTTGTTTTCATGCCAACTGTACAGACGATGATTTCTTCCGTAAATGCCACTTCTAGGTTAAACTACACTCTATTGTAAATGTCACAACTTTGGAAGCAATGTAGCAGAGAACTGTATCCTTAAGTACAAAAAAAAACTGTATGTGGTGAGAAAGACCAATGCATTATTTAACAGAGCCTACAGGTATTCGAAAGAGGATAATGTGTAATTAAACTAAAAACACAAACTTTTGCATAGTCAGCCCGCACATTTTAATGCAATGCTGAGGTTCCGGTTTAAATGGATCAGTCCATTATTGAGCATAGGAGTGTAGCTATTTATCATAACTTTACATTGTTTCAGTTTGTTTCTTTTTTCTTGTTTCCCCTTTTTTTCTTTTTTTTTTTTTTTTGCAGCCAACTCTCCTGGAGATTATCCTTATACTTCCAATAGCAAATAAAGCCACAAAGCAAAATAATCTGCCTTTAAATGTATAAATAAATCGCTTTATGCTAAGGGTTTTACCTCCGGTGCACATTTAGGCTTTCCGCCCTTTTTTTAAAAACTATCACTTAAAAAATAGCGCACAATCTGTTAAGCACATTAAGCCAAACATTAACGTGGCTTTTCCTCCTCATAGATTGCATTAGCCGGTTTGTGTAAACAGACTTCCCAAATCGCCGATTGAACGTGAAGGAAGGGCTTGACCGGGAGCAGATTTTATTTATTGTTACGACGGGGTGTCGCTATATAAGTTTTATTTATAAAATGGCACGTTTATTAAACGACGAAATGTTGAAACAGAAAGAACAAACCAGCAACAAACTAGTACAATAATGCTTTATTTTAATAAACAATTAAATCTATGGCATAATAAAACAATAACAAATAAATCAGACAAAATTTCAGAAAGCAAAATAAATGTTAGCTTACAGTTTGTCCCTTTAGGAGGTGTCTCTTTAACAGTCCAATAAATAATCCAACGTCGAATAATCATGAAGAGTTATTGGTAGAATGTCCTCGTAGATAAGCACAGTTAAAATAATCCAAAGGTAGAACAATACACGAATGTAAATGATATAATTCCAAATTCAACACTTTAATATTTATATCACTGTAGAATATACAAATGTAGTAAGTCCACGTAAGTTCCAACACAGAAAGATTTAATATAGAAGCTGCAATTATTTCCAAACTCTATATACAAACTCAATGTCAAACGTTTACTCAAACTCTCTATCCAAACTTCCAAACTTAACTTTAAATCGGCAAACATGCCCTTATATTTACCCAAAGAATTTCCAGAACATTCACGAACCCAGAACATTCTCGAAGTCCCGTTAAAAATAAACAAATGAACTTTCTAGCATGGTCCTTTTCTTCTAGCAGTTACACGAATGCTACGTCATCAAAACAACAACGGTTAACAACCCTTAACCTGACTAGCGTACCCTTAAACGCTGGTGTACTTCTGTACATAACATTATGTACAGCTTCTTTTTGCTACTTCCAGTATTCATAAGCGCGAAGCTTATCCATAAGCAGAATCAAACTGAGATATTCGTTAATTGTATTGTACATAAATGGCCCTCTACCAGGAAATAAAATATAACAATATTTCGTATTTTTATATATAAGGGTTCAGGAATATTCAAATCAAAGTTGAGTTGCAATTGTGCACATGATAAATGTACAAGATTGTACTGTGAATCTTAGTTTGTTGTGTGTTTGAGATTGCCCGCGTGTCCAGACCATATCGCGATATTTCTGATGACATTACGAGAATAATTGGTTCTCAATAAAGACAATAAATCAAGCAGTATGCAAGGGTGATTAGGACGACTACAGAGATGTGCGTGAGAAATATCGAAGCTGGTATAAATATGACTTGTAAAATTGTTTTATGTTTTCGGAATTTAACTACAGATTCATCTATATTCTTCCCTAAATCATACATACATGCATGCATGCAAAAATGACAATTTACACAAACAAATGTCAACATTTCTGTTTTTACACACAATAACACCTATCTTTTAGGCGTAGGTTTATGACAATATTCTTTCAAAAGTTCAAATAAAATACGCCAATAAGCCATCTAGGTTTAAGATTTTTTCTTAAAGTACATATTGGTCCAAAGGAGCAGATAGATGTGCACAGCATGCGATATTCTAAAATCCCTGGATATAATTAACATATAGATTTATATATCACTAAATTGGATTTTATAATCATCAACGTTCGAACGTGTTTACGGAAGAAACTTTTTTGCAGATCATAAATCACTATTACAAAACTGGAGACTGTGGTTCTGTGTCTATGGGTCCCTAAAGAGATAGATATTTACATCGGAATCGGTGATGTTTTCTCTCGAGGATGCATAGTTAGCACCAAAGTATTGTTTTGTCTTGAGTTTCTGACAGTTAGGTTTGTTTATATATATTTTTTAAACGTAGCGCATACACAGATCACCTATCACGTGTATTATCCCAATGCAATGTTTCTACTGTTTTGCCGACTGACCGTTCCAAGGCGGTGACTGCTGGTTTCAATTTGTGTGTGTTATATCTCGCGTCTATGGTTTTGGTCACTTTTACATTTATCCTGTTTGCCTTTGTCTATAGGTACATGTAGTTAAGATTTGAATATCTTGTAATTATTACAGGACCTTTTCTTATCTACCTATTTATTTTTTATTGTTTACAAGGAGATATGGCTAAATATACCATTAACAAGTCTATAAGTATGCAATGTAAAAAAAAACATAAATATAAGAAGATAGAAGAACTTAAACAACTGGCATATAAGTTATCATCTGCATAGACCTGCATTTATGATTGTTTTCTTTAAATAAGAAACTAGTGTTAACATTTCTTTGATCTCACGTATAACAAATTGCCAACATAATTACATTTATGTACTTGCTTTTGATTAAGGTACTTATGTTATAATGCCATAAAACAATTTACTGCAAGCATCAAGATCGTGTCAGAACACTGTGCAGTTGGATCTACACTTCTGTTCAACGTGATTGCTTAAAGTATATGCCTTAAAACCCAACAAATAAGTTGATATACAACTAATGAACCTGGTCCTGTACCATAGACGCAGTCCAGTACTTTCGTCGGCGACAGTGATAACAGGGTCTTATAGTATAATGACAAACATTCCGAATCAAGTTATTCGTACAAAACAGACTAAAGAAACATAAAAAAGGATTATCGAAGCAATTTGGAAAGGAAATCGATTGTAGTATGAGTCCGCCTCTTCTTCGTAATTGTTGGATCAGTGGAAGTGACTGCTTACTGATATATACTTATCTGCGAGATGGTTAAGTGATGTTGGTGTTGTGGTATTAAACATAAATGAGTTAAAGCGTTAATTAATGAGTTAATGAATAACTAATGTTATTAGTTGCAGTCAGTAATCAACAATAAACAGTCGCAGCAGAAATTGTTCATAAAAGAGCTAGTAAGTCTCAAGGTTTGTATTATCTAAGATGTAGAAAAAACGACTTAAAATTTAATTGATTTCTATTAGTTAACTCTCAATTTAACGGAATAATTTAATAAACAGATATAAATAAACACATGCATGCTTATTACGATTAACTTTGAAAGTCAATCAATTCATCTATTTTTAATTCCACAAAACTACACATAGTGTGATGCAGTACTTTTACCACGATATTCGTGCAGTATCAGCCATGTCTCAGAGACGTTGCGCTTTTACAGACACAACGTGATTATGTTAATATCAGTCAAAAACGGTTATCTAATTCATATTAGTGGCGCATCGTTGATTAATATTATTTGTAATATAGTTTATTTAACACAATATCTCCACGATTCTTCAGCAAAGTACAAGGAACCCGCTCTACATATTGCAGTATGTATTGTACGAATAGATAAGCTAAATGTAGCGGAGTAGGTGAACAATGTATGTATTTTTAACCAAATAAGACATCAAGCTGCCACTGTCCTGTATGCATAGAGTTTCATCGTTGAAAACATGCCTGCTTTTGTCGTATAATAATAAATTTATGTTTATGTTTAAGCGACGGTATCGACGCAAAGTAAAGTTTCATCGGATTTACGTAAAACTTAAAGTTGTGTTCTTACCTTTGCGAACTAAAAATACAAACGGCATTTCAATAAGAAGGAAAGTATAAAAAATATATATTATTAACTGCAGATGCTGGTATTCATCCTAGGCAGTTCGATAATCTTTCATGGACATACCAGCCGTTACCATCATTAGTCAATAGTCAAAAGAAATAAACATTGACTAATTATTTGTACTGATGCCTATAAATGAATTGATAATTGTGTAAACGTGTAACACCATTAACGCATAAATAGTGTTTTGTATGTATGGTACAAATATCTGTACAAAACACAACTGGCATTCACATCAATGTATGCAACAAGCAACGATTCTATTTTAAATTGTTTGTTAATCCAATGTGATTAAAGAGTTCATATTAAAAATAATCAATCAACACAAGCAACAAGTATAAATCATTTATCAATTCTCCGCCATTCAGCTTTATAACTTACCAACTTTTTCAAATGGGAAATAATTAACGCATACATGTCTACAGCACATCAAAATTACCATTTGACAGGTTAGTGATAAAAGCCTAAAATGTAACGCGAATTTTCAAATGGTGTAATGTTTCATTATCTTTTTATATACTAAAAAGTAACATCTGATAAAGTTTGTAAGACCGCTTCCAATATTGATTTGAACAAATAATTAAAACTTTAAAATTGGTTCATATGAAAGACATTAAACATTAAAGCAGATAAGATAAATCGACTTTAAATAATTTCATTACTTTAGAAATTAAATGCACGAATACGTGCATGGCTAATAATATCATCCAAATGACCACAATGGAAATAAGAGTTTAATCTTCTTTTGTGCTGTCCTTGGTGCTGGATGCATGTCATAGTATTATATTCTAAAGATAATGTAGTAATGTTTTCAAAGACACATTTTTGTTATATTGTCTAATCTAGTTATGCTATAAATGCTTCCACAATCGAAATCTATTTATCTATTTTACAATTGTATAACCTCTAGGAAAGCCCTTTTTTGCTGTTGTACAAATATTAGCTTCTAGTTGTAAAGAGATTGCTAGCAATTGCCAGTCCCAGACCACTGCACATGTGGCAATACTCAGATATTTTAGGGCTATGTCCATCGCTGAACTTATCAGTTAAAAAGAAAACAAAGTTTGACAAACCGAATTGGCGAGATGTTTCATTTTCATTTTGCAAAGCATGTAAACAGACATTGGCAAATTCCATTGTTTATATCATACACATGTACTATAACTCGTAGTGGTGTAATAATTCAAACACAAATAAAGTGCAGTCGTGTGGTTCTGTTTGTCATGTACCTTAAAAGAACCGTGTCACTTTAAGTCTCCGATCTATGAATATTGATAATTAAACGAGTCGTTTTCCTTCGTTTCACGATTATAAGAAAGGTTTTATCAAAAGACTATTGTATTAGAGCAATGACAGTTAATATCCTTGCCAATACATGATTGGTATATTTTCATCTAGAACCCAGTGGTAAGGAGCAAACATCGATCAAAACGAAGAGAAAGTTTCTTTCCTGGCTTAAAAACAAAAACAAAATAGCGGCTTGGAATATTTTATAATATAAAAACGTCCGCTAGTCCCAAAACATTTTACTGTTCGCATACAGTTTCCATTATTACACATATATATGTAATGTTGCCTCTTAGACAACAGATTTCCTATAAACAATTTAAAGTATAATTCTGATGTAACTTATACTGTAGAGAAAAAGAGACATTTCTTTTCAAAGATAGTTCTCCGTTACATTGTAAGCCCAGTTTGTTGTAAAACTCCAAAATTGTTGTCAATAAGTAAGAATAACATAAAATAAATTTAAATTTCAGTCGGCAAAGAATCATGTAATATTTCGCAAACTATAAACTGAATTGATTTGAATATTAATTTTACCTAGGTATGTTAGGACAACTTAGGACAAGAGCTATTTGAAATATAATTGTAAATTATTATATTATATTATATCGTATAATAAAAAAAGAAAACCTTTAAGGAAAAAGTCGATGTGCACATAGTATGTTGAGAAAAGAAAAATTGCACAGCGCTAGCTATATGGGCACTGTACACAAGGTACAGAGGCTCCACCCATATAGCTAAAGCGATATTTCAACAGATGTACAAGTGGTTACTCAAACCATTTAAAATGCCTTATTGATAAGACACGTGTTACATTTCAGGATTCATTTATTATACTCATTTCTATATTTATGAAGGATACTTGATCAAAATAGATAATATATGAATGAAATTGTTATAGTTGTTGCTATTACAAATGCTACAGATTTTCAAGCAAGACAATACATTCAGAGCAGCACTTTGTCGTTTGAAGTTAGACTGAAACACGATTGCAATGCTTATATATATTTTTTTCATAAACACTTTATTGTACTTACACATTTATGTTAATGGTCCTTTATTAATATGACATCTCATGAAAGCATGGTATATATCTTGCAACTCGGACATGTACACCAAAACTGTCTGGATGAACACATTTTTGTTGTAATGCAGTTTCGCAAAATTATCAAAGAACGTGCTAAAAGCATCAGTTAAGTTATAGTGTTTCAGTGTGCATACATGGTTAGATTGTCAGAAATTAATATAAAATGTGCATTCAGACTTAAAGTCTGATTGTCAGAAGAAACGTTGCAGCCAATTTATGCTCTTTTACTGATACCATTTCCAATCTTATTCAGATAAATCGAAACTCACAGCAAAATTAAGCCACATTGATCAACCATGTGTCTGTTCATTGTTAGATATGTATATGTCTTCTATATTGAGTCTGTAACGCCATTGCAATCCTTAACATTGATTTTGTTAATTGTGTTGCTAAGCGTCACTGTTTATTTGTATCATTTTAGTCCTCATTGAAGCAATGCCCTTCGAAGACAAACGCAAGCCACTACAGCCCTCGTTCAAACCAACACCTACCAACATTACAGTACACAAGGGGGAGCTAGTGGTTCTAAAATGTCATATAGAAGACGTCGGACCAAGGGTGGTGAGTAACTGAGCTAACAATGAACGCCTTCTTAGCAGCTGATTATGAAAGATTGCCAGACGTGGCCCGGACAATGACAACCGATGGAGTCGAACGGTGACGTTAGTTAGTCAACCACCTTTCTTAAACTATACAACTCTGTTTTAATATAGCAGACATAATCAATAAGTAATAGCGGAGAACAAAGACTGGTTGGTCAAATTTAACCCAAGAATTTATTTCACTGTCACATCATGCTCGCCTAGTCATGAGTCTGGATTCTTTTTTTCCGCGTTCTTAAAGGATTTGGTATATTAATTTATTTATTCATAGTACAATCAGTTTTTATCTGGCCATTAGTTTAGGCAGGCCTTTTAATTAAAATAAACATTTGATATCTATCTGCTACCTGTTTAGTTGTAAACCTCTGTCTTACATCAAAGTCAAAGAATGAGTAACTTTGTTGTTGCGCTGGAGACAGGAGTTATCTGAACTTGTTAGATCGGCAGTTTCTTGGACAATGCGGTTGCTCTTTATTAACTGATTTTGCAAAGATTGTATTCAATAAGCTGAGGATTGCTTTCACGTAGTTGATCTGACCCGCACATCGACCAAAGATTTATTCAATCACTTGCTAGTATATAGAAAAAAATATATTAAGGCAAAATTTAAGTGCTTCTTTCACTGAATATGAAGTGTTATAGTTATGTTAATATGTTGAAGATAATTAAATGACGTTGATAAGTCAGCAATAATATAACAGTACAACGTAAAAGGGTATGTAGTGTGTGTGTGTGTGTGTCTGTGTGTGTGTGTGTGTGTGTGTGTGTGTGTGTGTGTGTGTGTGTGTGTGTGTGTGTGTGTGTGAGTGTGTGTGTGTGTGTGTGTGTGTGTGTGTCTGTGTGTGTGTGTGAGTGTGTGTGTGTGTGTGTGTGTGTGTGTGTGTGTGTGTCTGTGTGTGTGTGAGTGTGTGTGTGTGTGTGTGTGTGTGTGTGTCTGTGTGTGTGTGAGTGCGTGTGTGTGTGTGTGTGTGTGCATTTGTCTGTGCGCGTCATATTTGGTGGAGAAAAGCCCCAGCAAACGTCTGGGTAGAATTACCAGTGTACCGCCAGTCATCTAGAAGGTCGCGCCATTACAACAGGTTCTCGCCTATTAGGGAATCGAACCAACGTGGTAAGAGGCTGGGGAGAAATAAATGCAGTGAGTTAAGCCACGGTTTATAAATCGGTTCATTTTCTAAGTCTGTGCTTACTTAAGCAATGCACGCATATTTTTTTATATTGTAAACTTTATATTTACATAGCAATTAACCGAACATTTTGGTCTATATGTATATTGACTTCAGATTTTTCTTTGTTGATCTGTTATTAAACATATCATATTAATAAATAATCTTAGGCTGTGTTTAAATGCAGCATTACAATAGAGTTGCAACAATCTTAATATTCCATGCTTTAACAAATAAATGTACTTTTCATCCTACCTCCACCTAAAACTATAGTAAATATTAACCTTTACCAACATTGGTTTGGTCTTTTTGTTAATTAGGCCTTTGTCACGTATCTGTCAATATAAATACTAAATAGTTTATATCACGAATAATTTTGTTCCGATTATGTACATGTACCCAAAATGCTTAACTATTAAACATCCTAAAAAATAAAACTCTGCTTCTAAAACATGTTTCAATTTATCTCATAAAATGGAATGTCCTCGACAATTTTTAAATGTACCACTGCTTTTGCGCGCCGTCTGTAGCTATAAAACAACACCCACAAGTACAAACATTATTTAAATGACTGACCTGTGAGAAAGGGCCAGTAGCTATATTCTAGTTTAATTCCGTTTTACGGGCTTGTCATGATGAGTTTAATGGTAATGTTTCAGGTCGTATGGAGAAGATTCGATAATGACGTACCGTTAACCATCGGAGAAAGTCGGTTTTCACAAGAAGAAAACATTGCAATAGAAGTTGAGAAGATATCAGAAAAGGTTCACTGTTTTATGATGTTTGTTTGGTAGAATTGTAGAAATATATGTGTCTGTGGTATTGAGAGGTTTTATAATAATGTGTTTCCATTTGTATGCAATGCATTTCTATTATACACAGCATTTGTTTAAATGTATTAGTAGTACATATACAATATAAATATATCTCACATTTATTATGTCAAAACTGCTGCTTTTATAAAATAGTTTGAATTTCTACACAAACCATACAATAGGGTTTTGTCAAGTATTAGCTTGATAATACTATGCTTGCGTCAAGGAGACGGGGTTCTTCTTCTTCCCCTTCCTCCTCCTCCTCCTTTTCTTCTCCTTCTTCTTCTTTTTCTTCTTCTTCTTCTTCTATTCTGCTTCTTCTCCTTCTCCTTCTTCTCCTTCTTCTTCTTCTTCTTCTTCTTCTTCTTCTTATTTTTATTATCATTATCATTATTTTTATTATTGTTTATTATTGTTTGCTTACATGTAAGCGTTAACTCTTGTCCGAAATCCTTATAAATATCTTATTAATGTAAGTTAATGTATATTTTAATAAATAGTATTTGAAATATCCGAAGCTTAAATGATAATCTATTTTTATTGTAGTTATTTTATTGTAAAAACGAAATTACACGTGCTAAAATTTAATTGTACTTGAAATGTTAATGTTTTCAGACACAAATGACGGAACTTCTACTGTAAAAGTATCTGAAAGCACCGTGTTATCTTTATCTTGTAAGACAGCTATTCGGAAAAGATGTGTGAATATGTTTTTAAAAATAAAGCTATTTTATTCTACATTACAATACCTAAACGAAATAGTTGTACTCGGACTACGAAAGAGATATTGAATTTTGTTATTCCAATTATGTCAAAAAAATAGTCTTATAGTACATTTTCTATCAACAGGACACCCAATGGTCATCGAAGAAAGTCAGTGTTGTCTCCCTCTCTCTCTCTCTTTCTCTCTCTCCCTCTCTCTCTCTCTCTCTCTCTCTCTCTCTCTCTCTCTCTCTCTCTCTCTCTCTCTCTCTCTCTCTCTCTCTCTCTCTCTCTCTCTCGTTTGACCGATATTTCTTTCTTAATCAAAGTCATGGAAGAAAACGTGTTAGGAAGTTACGAACAAAAGCACATCTTTCTATTCTGCAGGAATCTCATTGGGATCTTATAATAAAGGACGTCCAAATGGAACACGCAGGAACGTATCTCTGCCAAGTCGTGGCATCCAAGTTATACACGTATTATATCACCCTTACTGTGCTTGGTAGGTATGTGTAAAAGTTAAAGTAAAAGATAAAGTAAAAATGTTTTCTTGTACAAGATTATTGTATACTTTATTACATATTCACACATGCAGACGGTAATTATTGTGCAGTTAATGCGCAGAAGGAACCGATAAGGACCAAAAGAGACCATTTACAAACACACAGTAGAAATAATAATATAAAATATTACATTCCATTTTGTTGAGCATAATAACGCATTTAGCGATTAAACGTCTGTCATATATGATGTATGTGAAAAATATATATACATTTATAAATTCAATGACTTGAAACTTGTAAACATTTTGAGAGCATTAATTGCATGACCTGGGGATTTAATTTATCAACGGCAGAATTACAGTAGACTACTTTGTCACAATCACGAAAAAAGCAACACGATAAATATGTTTGGGATTAGGAAAATGTTCCATTTGTGTTAGTAAATAGTATCATCAATTTGAAAGAATGATTGTTATGTTTCAATTTTGTTTTGTTTTTCAAATGCTATTCTCTCCTTTACTGGTAACGCTCACTAATCACAAATTATTATTGCGATATAATGTTTACCGTATTATAGATAAGTCCGTGTCTTACAACATTATTGAATTATATTGAACTCGTTTAAGACAGATGTGATCAATGACATAAATATATTTTAATTGTGTTTTTTTATATTTTTAAATCATTTGGTTTATTTTTATTTAAGCTTCGGTCTCTTTAAGGTTCAATGAAAAAAATATCCTGAAATTATAGACTCTATAGGTTAATTATAGATTTTAAACGACAACTAGATGAAGCCCTTATGTTACGACAAATAACATAGTGTATGAAAACAAACCCTCGTTCGAGTGTTTTTGTTGCCATTGTTTTATTCTCAAAAATATAGGGACCGTCTCTCGGTAAAATACAGTAACCGTCGCTTGGTAAAACAAAGGAACCGTCGCTTGATAAAATAAAAGAACCGTCGCTTGGTAAAACAAAGGAACCGTCGCTTGGTAAAATAAAGGAACCGTCGCTTGGTACAATAAAGGAACCGTCGCTTGGTAAAACAAAGGAACCGTCGCTTGATAAAATTAAAGAACCGTCGCTTGATAAAATAAAAGAACCGTCGCTTGGTAAAACAAAGGAACCGTCGCTTGGTAAAACAAAGGAACCGTCGCTTGATAAAATAAAAGAACCGTCGCTTGGTAAAACAAAGGAACCGTCGCTTGGTAAAATAAAGGAACCGTCGCTTGGTACAATAAAGGAACCGTCTCTTGGTAAAATAAAGGAACCATTGTTCGGGAAAATAGATTAACCGTCGCTCGGGAAAATACAGTAACCGTCTCTTGGTAAAATAAAGGAACCGTCGCTCGGGAAAATAAAGAAACCGTCGCTTTGTAAAATAAAGGAACCATCGCTTGGTAGCTTGGTAAAACAAAGGAACCGTCGCTTGGTAAAATAAAGGAAGCGTCGCTTGGTAAAATAAAGGAACTGTCGCTTGGTAAAATTAAGTAACTGTCGCTTGGTAAAATAAATTAACCGTCGCTCGGGAAAATACAGTAACCGTCGCTTGGTACAATAAAGGAACCGTCTCTTGGTAAAATAAAGGAACCATTGTTCGGGAAAATAGATTAAGCGTCGCTCGGGAAAATACAGTAACCGTCGCTTGGTACAATGAAGGAACCGTCGCTTGGAAAAATAAAGGAACCGTCACTTGGTAAAATAAATTAACCGTCGCTCGGGAAAATACAGTAACCGTCGCTTGGTACAATAAAGGAACCGTCTCTTGGTAAAATAAAGGAACCGTTGTTCGGAAAAAAACAAACCCGTCTCTTGGGAAAATAAAAGAACCATCTCATCAGAAATGTATGTATATCACACTGGACATTTGCAAAAACATTGCCAAAACAACGTTTAACAGATGAAAGGATCTTATCTTGATAGAAAGGTTATTGATGCTTCGAGAAAAATACATGTAGTTAAGGCTATTCATTTTTCTAATACTGAATAAACAGTGTCGCTTGTTTTAAAATCAACTGTCACAAGTCAAGACGCAAGTGATTTCGTTTACGCACAATATGACTGATATTTACAACCCTTTTAAATCATAGAATTACAATCGCCACATTCATCTTCATATAAGCTAAGATAATATCTTTTATTCTCGTATGTTTTATAAGTATTATGTTTTGTTTTACAGATGAACCAATGCGATCAGGACCAGGTAGATATTATTGTTAGTTAAGCTTAATCTAACACATTGCTAAATGACAGCTATATTTCAACTGCTTAACATGCTTCATGTGTTTAGGGGATTTATTTTGTCTAAAAAATATTTTCAACATGCATATAATGTATTCCCATTTCTAATTTTTGATAACTTTAAGCCGTTTTCAAGGGTACTTTATCTTAAATGCTTTTATTTCATTGTTTATATTTACATTGTTTTATGTTTTAGTTGCACAGTTGTTTTGATATGCTTACTAATATTCCTTAATAAGCTTTTATTTTACTCCAAAATGCTAAATTATTTTAGAAATTAAGCCATGTTATTCACGATGTTCACATATTTTTGACCAGTTGATTTTGTTTTACTTTTTTGTATCGCCATAAAGTGTGTTTGTCTGATCCATTTCTATAGAAGTAACAGGTTTGAAACTTTTAGCTGTGCACATAGACGGGACGGATTACGTGGACAAGGGAAAGCAGATACGACTCCAATGTAACGCAACTGGGGCTACAAGAGCGCCTGACGGCATCGAGTGGTACTTTAAGGGGGAGCGTATTGTTGAATCTGTGGCGCCGTGGAAAGATCGGACTAGGATACTGCGTCATCAACGCAAGAATGCAAGATCCTCCATCAGTGAATTGATTGTAGACAATGCTAGTTTAGAGGATGGAGGCAATTATGTGTGTCGAAGTCCGGATCTCCAAATGGACTTCCGCTACGTGCATGTTCTAGAGTCGAGTAAGTTACCGGCAACACCATGCATTCTCATAACTCATTAATAATCCATTTTAGCATGTATTTTGTCTAAACTGTCTAATCTCACTTTAAACCTAGTTACAAATGCTGATGCAATGTAAACCAGAATAAATATCAAAATGATTTCCATTGCTTGAAATTCATGTATATCCAGTATTTTGTCTACTAAACGCCCCCATGTGCGTAAAATTAAAGAAAAAAAAACACGTCGGGATGGAGGTATAAAAGATTTTGACATAACAATTCAAAAATCAAACCCCAACAGTCATGTTGTGTATAATGCATAAAGCATCACTTGACCCTTTATACATATCATCATACATTTATTCTCTTGCAAATTCCACAAAGGGAAACGTCCACAGCTTATCTGTGTAAATGCTAACAACTTCAGCCCGGTGGAGTATCATTGCTGTTAATATTGGTAGAAATTACCTGTAGCATTAATATACTTGAACTCATCTAAATGAGAAACACACCACCTTATAAACGGCTTGTAAATACATGTATATTACAAAGAAGCATTCGAAATTCCTCGGCGAGGACTGCATCGCCAGTTTTCATCCCCGCCATTTTTAGACAAAATCATGACATTGACATTCCTTATTGCATCAAGCTTGATAGCAATGTAATATCGTTGGGTTACAGTGGTTTTATTCAGTCAGCTAGGTACACTTACACTGCATCTCACCCCTAAACGGCTCTTTTTCATGGCTTCCAAAAATGTTTGTTGTTCTGAATAGAATCCCAATCGCCTACATACTATTTGGGCTATAGAAAACTACTGGTGTCTGTGGCGATAAATGTATGTTTATACAACGCCTTTAGCTTTCCAAAAAATGATCATAGAAGTATACAATTGGCACCAGCTCAAAAGTTATAGCACTCGTGAATTTCTTAACTTTAGTGGAATCAAGAAAACTATTTAGATGTTGCTGATTATTGATTGTTGATTAAATTATGTAACGGCAAAATCAACACAAAGTGAACAGTGTACAATACCCTTCTCTACTAGCTTAATATCTGTCGGTTTAACTTTAATAATACATTGGTATATTTTCGTTTCTAATGATTTTTTAAATTTCGTCTGAATTTTCTTCATTATATGTTAAGAGTTTCACAACTTCAAATCTTTTGTTTTACCAAGGTAATATATTTATGTGTAAAGAATAAATAGTGTGAAGTAGAGCCTCACCAGCGCCACATATCATTTTAAAGGATATTTCTTATAAACGGAATGATTTGTCAATAAATACAACGTCGACGTTCATTTAGTTTGATTCCTTTAAATTGCATGTTAAATATAAGTTTACACTGTTAAGTTAGGAATCACGTTTCTGTATAAAAATAACATATCAGAGTCATAAATTTAATTTAAACTGATTCTGTATGTTTGCATTGTTTACCAATGTAAAACTAAACATTAATGTTCACGTATTCCCACTATTACTATCAGACTTAAACCACAATGTTTAATAACAGTTCTAAACATGTATTTCAATAATAATCTCATCCATAAAGTTTGGTTACATGAACCAAGAACAAAGTGTATACGATATATAACCTGACCGAAATATTTATACCAGCCATGTGTTCTGACTATAAAATATATGTTAAGATGATAACTTAAGGTCTGAACAAGTACCTCATACAACAGGAAGTGTTTGACGTACTAAAAAGAAACTAAGTTAAGAAAACATGCAACCTGATGTATAATGTTTGTATGTGCACAATAATCAACAAGCATTACTTATGTTTCAGTAGGGAAGAACAGTTATAAAAGAGGTACGTGGAAGTGTTAATGTTATAAGAGTTTCAATGTGTGTTAGCTTTCATTTAATATAATGGTGTAAAATGATGAATACTTCAAACGTTTAAAAAGTACTATGTACCTATACGTTACATTAAATCTACTGTGGCCGTAGGTTTTCTATGCCCACACATTCTTGATACGTAATGCATCCTTTCTGAAAAAAGAAACTGGCTGACGGTAGTTACACTTTTGTCGTATGAATTATAAAACCGTGTAAAATGTGAGTTGCGCACATAATGACATTGTAAAGTATTGTTCATGGCTTCTGTAATGGATTTGTATTAAATATGTGTTCTTGTCGCTTTGCCATATGAGACAATCAAATCAGTTTAAACACGCATTCATATTGATAAAACTATGACTTTTGAAAAAAAAGAAGAACATGCTAACAAAGTATACGCCTTTCTTTTTCAGACCAAACCATAAAAGGTAAGTACATTATACTACAAGTATATATTATGTAAATAATAAGTGTTTGGTAAGTATTTTCAATAGCGTGCTGTTAATGTTATTGAGTATGTTGTGTTGTTTCTTAAACACAAATCTGTATATAAATCAATGATTGAAATGTATAGCAAAAGAAATTTACAATTTTAAACTTTCTACTTCGATCTAACAACTATTCTTGAATTATTACAGATGCTGAACAGTCATCCGATTTGAGGTCAACAGCTTCCGCAGCGGGTCGTTTCACTTGGCCACCGGTAGTCGTACTATCGTTTCTGACAATATGTTATGTAACAATGTGTACTGAACGAGACATAATATTTCTTGTCAATATGTTTGGTTTTATAACAACATTAAAATTTACATCTACCTGAAATTGACGGAAAACGATTATATATTGTGTGCCTTACATTCCTGGAGAGACTAACAACCACACAAATGGTCATATGAGTTTTGGACAACCAAACATACATAATAATGTGTGGTGTACATATGTATATGTTGTGTGACGTTACCTAGACGCAGCAACGTCGTTGGATACAATGATGCGTTGTAATGGTTGTGTTATTATTGTATCCATCTGATGTTTGATTGTAGCGGTTCCTCTCAGCTGATCGTAATGAAATCACTCGTTCAGTCGGGCACCCATCACTAGAACATGATTTCAATTGAACACTATATTAAAGCATTGTTCTTGTGGTTTTCTAATTTTGTGTTAGTACTTTAAAATTCGAAAGTTTTTTCTTTGCATTACAGCGTACTGACGATTGTCTATTTAAACATTGCATCTTTATTGTGAAAATGGAATTATTACATTATGTCTTTATTTCTGTCTTCAAGCCGCCGTGACCAGCAGGTTTTATTTTCAAGCAAAGAATGTTGAACTGTACTCAATAATGTTCTGATTGATATGCTCTTTTCTGTTTGTTTCAATCAAAACAATATCAAAAATTATCTTCTAAGAATAACTCACTCTAAATGTACATTGCGTATTGGTCCTGTTTGAAATCAATACAAGCACTTTTAGCAGATGCTACAAATTCACATAAGATATACAAGTCCACATACTATATTTAAGAATATATAGAAAGTATATATTATGACCACATTATTAATGATGTTATCACAGAAGAAGAAAGGACATATATCTTGAATAGTAAATGGTCGTAAACTTTAGATATTTCAGATTTAAGTCAAACATAGATTTCTTTGCATTGCACACTGTATTTTAGTGTCTCACCTACAATTACATTGTACTGTTAACATCATATTCTAACATGTTTTTGTTCAAATTTAGTTGGTGTTTACTTGCAATCGTATATTATGTGACACTTCTTAAACATGTTAATGTGATTACATAAAGTTATTGATAAATTGGAACCTCCGCCATTGATATAAAATGAGTTTGTAGGCACAAAACATTAGGACGTGTTTAGGCTCCATTATTTTATGGTGTGGTTTCTGTAGTTCTATATCTGTTTTAGAGTCAATTATCTAACTTCCCTGATTAGTTTACAGAAAGGCAATAGATTTAACGTAGTCATTGTTCCACCGATGTAAACACTGTGTTTTATTTAGAAGTGGCAGAGCCATAGTTATTTTGCGGCAGTAATTCTATAAGAGATACAAATCCACTTAAAGTAAATTTCATGAAAACTAAATAATTTTACACCAAGGTAGTTTGTAATGTGAGAAGCTGCCTGTGTTTACGAAGTTATATTGTAAGCAAATTGTAACTTAAACATTGTCGCTTTTATTATTTTTTTCCTAAAAATTAATGAAGAAAGATACTGACTGATTTTTAACAAAATGGAAAAAAGATTTGTCATCTACAAACGAAGAAGGGGTGGGAAACATAAACAATACGCATGGGTTTCCCTTTGATATTAAGATAGATTAATATATTGCACTTAATGATCTTGTAATATGATTAAATGTACAACAGGAATAGCTTGCAATACGGTTTATGTACACAAGTCTTCACGTATCATAATATCGATAGACGTGTCGTTTTGAAGGTTTTAAAAGTTTGAAGAAAATTAATGTGAGGGGCAATAGGAAGTAGTGATCAACATGTAAAGTTTGATACATTTACAAGTAAATGCTGTCAAAGTTGCATAAAGATTTGTTTATTGTATCCTGTCTTACTTAAACGTGATCAAAGTAACAATAATTTAACCGCTACATTTAGACCAGTAATAATGGACTTTTAAGTTGAATCAAAATCCTTGTCTTGGTATAAGGCGGCAGCATTTAACGAAAACAGTCTTTTGCCGCATTTAATTCCGACATAGATGATGTAAATCTATATAAGGTTAAAGATTACGTAAAATATCACGACTTTGGTTATAAAAGTTGATTTAAACTATTACCCAACCTGGTACGTTTTTTACGAAAGATTTGTGTTTCTCAGTGCAGTTTTTTATTATCACACATCATTGTAAGTGAAGGTATTAAACGAGTTGTGTACGGGTAGTGACGTAACATTTGTTGTACTTGTTGACTGCTTCATTCATACATATGTATAGTTATAAAAAGTTCATTATTGTGTATACATTATAGAATGTCAATCATGATTGTTTCAAGTAACATTGAAGTGTTATATTTCGAACGCTTATATTCAATTTTGGGACACTGGTTTCTGTTTAAAGTATAAACGTTTGAAATTATTATAAATCGTTTTCTATTCATTAATATTTAATAAAAATACAAAATGTTAAATAACTTACTATAATTTAAATCATTATGTTTATGTTTTTCATCTGACGGCTTAGCCTGTCACTGAGTGGGTTCAAGCTTCGGTCTGAAGGGCTGAATCTGTAAAAATATTTTTGCCGACCTAAAATGCGTCGGTAAATTTGTTTAGATATGTGTTATGATCTTCCTCCCCGACGATTGCTGGCGAAGCAATTATTACCATAGTTATGCCGCTGTGAAGATTTACCCTCTAACCAAGCACATGTTTATGTTATAGTTATTATAAGTAATGACTGCAAACGGGTACGTTGTGTTTAAAATACACATACTTCGTTTGAAAAACTGTCAAGGCTACTGTTTTTCATTGAAATCTTAATTTCTTTGGAATCCGTTTCTTTGTTTTGGTTAGGTTTAGTTAAGTTTTTGTTGTTCTGGTTATTAAAAAGTTACTGAAATAAAGAATATTTTTAATTTGAATATACGGCCTCCGTTTATGACAAAACATATTGTTTTCCTATTCAATAATTTCATTAAACTTTATAACTTTATAAGGCAGAGGTGTAATTATTAACTTTAAATTAATTTTATTTTAGTCCGAGTTGTATAGTTTTAACATTTAAGTCTGACTGGCAGGTTGATAACTTGTCCTATACCGTTTACAATTGTAATATATATTACAAAACTCATGGGACCTTCTCATATTTTCTTATTTTGATTTTTGTGTTATTCCCTAAAGTGTTAAAATGAGAAAAATATTGACGGTCTCATTTAGCGTAAACTTAAACTTTTAACCATACAAATGCATCACATCAAGTAGGTTGATGACTATCATTTTCCCCTTTTTGTGAGTTTATATCTAACCATTTTCATAGATTATTGTCATCATTGTCATTTTTATAAATGGAATATAAACGCTTGTGTCATTTTGTCTGATATTTCATTTTATATATCGCATCGTTTTTAGGCTGACATTAATTATCTTTAATAGTTCGTAATGATATCTGCATAATACAATGACCATGGGTAAAAGAAATTGTTAAGTGAGAATACTATATATAATGGATGTGATATTTCTATTAAACTTTCTAATAAATAATTCTGCAGTGTTGTTTTATGTCCTTTCCAGCTTCAATTCGTCAACTTGCTAAAAATTCATACCTTACAAAAGTTTGTTGAGTTACCTTACAATACACGTTAAATGAAAAAGTTACAGGTATTTGAACATTTGTGGTAAGACAATAAAGCAACAAAAAAGAACTTGTTTCCGGAAAGTCAAAATACTCTATGACTTAGTACACATGTTTTGAATTAATCCTTTACATCAAAGTCAACACGTGCACGCAGTATATCATCAATTAGAGCTAGATTTACTTTATTTAACGTGTCATGTGTATTTAAGCGATAACAACTTGATCTAACTTGTCATGTTTTAATCCATACCCACTTTATTTAGCGAGTCATGTTTATATAAGCGATAACAACTTGACCTAACTTGTCATGTTTTAATCCATACCCACTTTATTTAGCGAGTCATGTTTATATAAGCGATAATAACTTGATCTAACTTGTCATGTTTTAAGCCATACCCACTTTATTTAACGAGTCATGTTTATATAAGCGATAACAACTTGATCTAACTTGTCATGTTTTAATCCATACCCACTTTATTTAGCGAGTCATGTTTATATAAGCGATAACAACTTGATCTAACTTGTCATGTTTTAAGCCATACCCACTTTATTTAGCGAGTCATGTTTATATAAGCGATAATAACTTAATCTAACTTGTCATGTTTTAATCCATACCCACTTTATTTAGCGAGTCATGTTTATATAAGCGATAACAGCTTGACCTAACTTGTCATGTTTTAATCCATACCCACTTTATTTAGCGAGTCATGTTTATATAAGCGATAACAACTTGATCTAACTTGTCATGTTTTAATCCATACCCACTTTATTTAGCGAGTCATGTTTATATAAGCGATAACAACTTGATCTAACTTGTCATGTTTTAATCCATACCCACTTTATTTAGCGAGTCATGTTTATATAAGTGATAACAACTTGATCTAACTTGTCATGTTTTAAGCCATACCCACTTTATTTAGCGAGTCATGTTTATATAAGCGATAACAACTTGATCTAACTTGTCATGTTTTAAGCCATACCCACTTTATTTAGCGAGTCATGTTTATATAAGCGATAACAACTTGATCTAACTTGTCATGTTTTAAGCCATACCCACTTTATTTAGCGAGTCATGTTTATATAAGCGATAACAACTTGATCTAACTTGTCATGTTTTAAGCCATACCCACTTTATTTAGCGAGTCATGTTTATATAAGCGATAACAACTTGATCTAACTTGTCATGTTTTAATCCATACCCACTTTATTTAGCGAGTCATGTTTATATAAGCGATAACAACTTGATCTAACTTGTCATGTTTTAAGCCATACCCACTTTATTTAGCGAGTCATGTTTATATAAGCGATAACAACTTGATCTAACTTGTCATGTTTTAATCCATACCCACTTTATTTAGCGAGTCATGTTTATATAAGCGATAACAACTTGATCTAACTTGTCATGTTTTAAGCCATACCCACTTTATTTAGCGAGTCATGTTTATATAAGCGATAACAACTTGATCTAACTTGTCATGTTTTAATCCATACCCACTTTATTTAGCGAGTCATGTTTATATAAGCGATAATAACTTGATCTAACTTGTCATGTTTTAAGCCATACCCACTTTATTTAGCGAGTCATGTTTATATAAGTGATAATAACTTAATCTAACTTGTCATGTTTTAATCCATACCCACTTTATTTAGCGAGTCATGTTTATATAAGCGATAACAACTTGATCTAACTTGTCATGTTTTAAGCCATACCCACTTTATTTAACGAGTCATGTTTATATAAGCGATAACAACTTGATCAAACTTGTCATGTTTTAATCCATACCCACTTTATTTAGCGAGTCATGTTTATATAAGCGATAACAACTTGATCTAACTTGTCATGTTTTAATCCATACCCACTTTATTTAACGAGTCATGTTTATATATGCGATAACAACTTGATCTAACTTGTCATGTTTTAAGCCATACCCACTTTATTTAGCGAGTCATGTTTATATAAGCGATAACAACTTGACCTAACTTGTCATGTTTTAATCCATACCCACTTTATTTAACGAGTCATGTTTATATAAGCGATAATAACTTGATCTAACTTGTCATGTTTTAAACCATACCCACTTTATTTAGCGAGTCATGTTTATATAAGCGATAACAACTTGATCTAACATGTCATGTTTTAAGCCATACCCACTTTATTTAACGAGTCATGTTTATATAAGCGATAACAACTTGATCTAACTTGTCATGTTTTAATCCATACCCACTTTATTTAGCGAGTCATGTTTATATAAGCGATAACAACTTGATCTAACTTGTCATGTTTTAAGCCATACCCACTTTATTTAACGAGTCATGTTTATATATGCGATAACAACTTGATCTAACTTGTCATGTTTTAAGCCATACCCACTTTATTTAGCGAGTCATGTTTATATAAGCGATAACAACTTGATCTAACTTGTCATGTTTTAAGCCATACCCACTTTATTTAGCGAGTCATGTTTATATATGCGATAACAACTTGATCTAACTTGTCATGTTTTAATCCATACCCACTTTATTTAGCGAGTCATGTTTATATAAGCGATAACAACTTGATCTAACTTGTCATGTTTTAAGCCATACCCACTTTATTTAACGAGTCATGTTTATATATGCGATAACAACTTGATCTAACTTGTCATGTTTTAAGCCATACCCACTTTATTTAGCGAGTCATGTTTATATAAGCGATAACAACTTGATCTAACTTGTCATGTTTTAAGCCATACCCACTTTATTTAGCGAGTCATGTTTATATATGCGATAACAACTTGATCTAACTTGTCATGTTTTAATCCATACCCACTTTATTTAGCGAGTCATGTTTATATAAGCGATAACAACTTGATCTAACTTGTCATGTTTTAAGCCATACCCACTTTATTTAGCGAGTCATGTTTATATAAGCGATAACAACTTGACCTAACTTGTCATGTTTTAAGCCATAATCACTTTATTTAGCGAGTCATGTTTATTTGAAATTTTCTTTACTATGTGACTTGTAATTTCTAAGCAAGGAGTTAAAACACTGTTGTTTTTGGTAATTTTCTGCACACGGTAACATTAAATATGTTTGATACTTTGGATATTTGAATACAATCTAATGAAACACATTAAACAATACTTGCTAGTATGAAAACTATTTCCGGGAATAATTACAATTTTATATCATCATCATCATCATCATCACCATCATCATCATCATCATCATCATCATCATCATCATCATATGATACAGTTTTTTTCCACACAATTTTAAAAAGTGATGCCATAATGCATTGTATTAATTTGCACCCACAGTACATTATGTTCAGTGTCTTGTTGAATATCAGTTTGAGAAATATAAATCTTTATTGGCTAGTGCAAATGTTTATTTTACGTTGATAAAACTAATATATAAAAGAAGATTAATTTTATCCCAAAGACAAATGGCACGTCCCTTTGCGTTTACAAAAATATTACTCTGTAAAAAACATCACCTTTTGTTAAAGCATTATAAGCAATAGTTTATTATTTTTTCCTTATAAATTCTTCTTCTGATTATTACATTTAACTCGATGATGTCTTTCTATCCCGAAGGTATTTTTGCCTGCTGCAACTGCACACACTTCACATTAATTGATGCGTTTCTGAAAGCAAGTAATCTCCATTGCAGAATCGCTCATTTATCAAGATTGTGCGAGAGACCAATTATATCTCTATCGTGCATGAAATATTATGGTCCCAAAGGATTTGTTGGATCGGGTTGTATTACTTGTGAAATGCCCGCTCTGACAAAGTGAACGTGGTTGAAAAAAATGAACACTTGTACATAAATTAGATACTCCCTTCTTCTAAATTATACATTTTTTCTGTAATAGTTGTAAATGGTTAAATTATAAAACGTGTTTTGCTTTAGTAAAAGGATAAAATATTCGCTGACCGTCTTCGTTGGATGTTTCCAAAAATGACATTCCATAGTTGTTGTTTTTTAAGAAAACTTACTTTTATAACAATGTTCATGAACAATTTAGAGAAAAAAACACACAAACACAATGTTCGGTATGATGTAAAGTCGGTTAATATTGGGGCATACGTTAGCAAGACGCGACGCACATTGATAAAAGATACCTGTCTGTATGAACAATTGAAAATATCAACCCCAAGGATATGTCATAATAGGGCAGATGTCATTTGCTCTACAGGGTCAGATCTCAAAAAGAACAGTTTCTTGTAACCGAGGGGTCATAATCTGAATACAAAACGATCGTATAAATGTCAAACTATCCAGCTTTCTCTGGCGCCGTTCATAGCTCGGTACTTGAAGACTGCCTTGTTTTTCTACTTTAGTGGGCTTACATGGTAGAGCATTCTCGTTTGTCAATACCAGTCTAATTCTCTAGGGTAGAACATTTGTTTGGAAAGCTGGTCTAGGCTGCTAGAAGAAACATTTAATTGTGAAAGCACAGCCACACAAAGCCACGTATTACTTTATAGCTGTGACCAGTTGGAAATATATCGGTCTGGAAATTAGACAACACCTACATGTATTAGATGCATGTACGTGCAACTGAAGCAGTTTCTTTTCGTAAATATGTTATTTGTTGTTGCATTTTCTGTGTGTAATTTGTCGTCTCAGATTTTGTCTCTAAATCAATAACTTGTGTGTGAGCCTTTGTCTAGAGATAGTTCAGTTGTATATATCTTCTAATTCGCATGCATGAAGGTCCTTTTGATTCTTCCTTAGTTAATAATGAAATAAAAAAAATACATCTGGCGTTATGTAAAAAGATGCTTTAAATGTATCCTGTACGCCACGGGGCAAAAGCAAAAACATATAATTATTAAATAAAAGACTAGTAAAGCAAATAGGTGACTGCATTGAATTTGAACCTTTTAAAAATGCATTTTAAAAAAGTATTTGTTTTTTTTTTCTTGTTTAAAATAAGAACTGGCAACTACATGTATGCTTTATATTGGAGCTACTTCCGTTTTAAGAACAATCCCACTTATTCGAACGACTACACGAGACGCATTAACGTATTAGCGGAAAACACGACAATGGGTATGAAATGTGAGTTAGGTTTTCATTTACATTGTATTTGTTATAGTGCTGAATGTTCATGTACTGGATTTGGTGTTTTCTGAGGTGCATAGTTTGACAGTGTCTATGGTATTTATTGTAAACAAAAATATGCATGTTAAATTTAAAAAAAAACAATCTAGAAACCCAACATTACGATTTTCATAGATGAAATAAAGTTTGTATAAGCTGGTCTCTGCTCTCTGCATTTTACAAGCAGTCTATAAGGTTCGGCAGGAATTTCTCCACCCAATACGACAGAATCTGTATATAATACAATATGCAGCTGCTTGCTGTACGTACATTTCAGGCAGGTAGTTGCCTTGAAGCAAGATTTTAGCTGTCTAAGTGATTGGAGCTGAGACATTTTTGTCATTATTATCATAAAAGGAGCTTATCTATCTATCTATCTATCTATCTATCTATCTATCTATCTATCTATCTATCTACCTATCTATCTATCTATCTATCTATCTATCTATCTGTCTGTCTGTCTGTCTGTCTGTCTGTCTGTCTGTCTGTCTGTCTGTCCGTCCGTCCGTCCGTCCGTCCGTCCATCAATCCATCCATCCATCTATCTATCTTTGTGTTTGCAATATACTGTCTAACATGTTCTTTGTTTTGATATATATGTATATGTACTCACGATATAAACGTTTAGTTAGTGTCTGTGTCACCCAAAGTACACTATGTTATTGTTTAACTTAGCTAGAGATCTACCTGTTGATTTGTGTTTTACCACCATCAAGACGTTAAATATTTCTAACCACCTTCATTCATAAAACAAATGTCAACAAACGGGGTTTACATATTGCACAAAACGTGTTAAATTCAACTATGATCATGAGACGCATTGTTTACACGTGACGTCATAGATGTTATAGTCTTTTTCATTGATTTCCCGTGTTTTTGTACATGTATTGTATGCTACATTGCTCATTGATCGCTTAAAGCGATAACGAGTTCAATAAAGTTGAGTTGAGTTGAGTTGAGTTGAGTTTAACTTAGCTAGAGATCTACCTGTTGATTTGTGTTTTACCACCATCAAGACGTAATCACATCATCCTGTGTCCTTATTGTGTCGTTCGTGTTTAAATGCAGGCATTGTTATATTGTATAATACATGTAATGCCGCGTTAGTTTTCGTTTATGTTTTAAAAATCACAAACCATTTGAAACAGTTATGGACGAGGTAAGGTACGCGCCAACGACAGATATAACGGTTTATATACACATTTTCTAGATTTTAGATTGATGTTAGACTATTGTATTCAGTATTTTCCTGCTGCCTTCACTTACAATTTTAAAGCATTTAATGTATTCGATCGTTCTGAAGACTTTATTTTGACGGTATTATTCATTTAACGATTTTGAATGATATTGTCCTTGCGTTTACTGCATAGTTCAGTTATTTATCACTTGAAACAATGCAGGTCTATGAAAATATGAGCGAAACTACGAAAATGTACTCTAAATTTGGCGTGTATGAAACATTTGTCTGCCAAGCAATAGACAGAAATTACAATGTTATTCCATTGTCTGGTTGTAATATATACTGTTAAATCGAAACCTGTTATGGCTGGTGTATTACGGAAGTACCTTATCCCTAAAACCCACTGCAATTGACTAAGTTTAGATTTCGGGGCAATAAATGTAGTTTATACGAAATGAATAGTGAAATAGCACGCATAATCCGGGGAAAGACACACGGTCTCCACCAACGCAAGTAATTTTGAATGGCTATAAGATATCAATACATGTTACCATAGTGCAGAAATAGCGGTTTTCATAAAAAAAAAAGAATTCTTTTGTGAACGTATTTTTGTTGTATAGATATAAATACTTTTTCAAAACTTGATAATGGTCCAATAATTGTATTTTATAATTATCCTATTCCAGAGATGTGATAGATCGGGATGTTCAATTTATGTCAATCTTGGCGTTATCAAACTTTAGAAGCGATCGGAATCTACACCTGTTGTCCTTAAGAGAAGCACTTCCACAGTGTTTGTTCACTTAAGAACTAAGCTTTACAGTAATTTTTGATCAATTCTCACATTTCAATTTGAATTTCTTGTAGGATTCCATCGTTTAACTACCCATACGTTTTTTCTGAATATGCAATGGTATATGAAAACATTTTTGCAAGTAAAATTATAAACACTGAACTTCATACATATTCAAATAATAACACCACTATCTAGCTAATGAAAGTGTTGCTTATGACTGACGTATACCCAAGACACACAGCATCATATGGGTAATTCAGGGAAATACCAGGAGATATACCTTCCCTTAAATAAGCTTTTAAAAGCAAAATCGACGGTTTAGATTTTTTCAAACGAAAAACAACACAATCGTTTGAAGGACATCACTTTTATTTTTAATACGATGGTCAGAGTTATTTTTTTTCTAATTTTCTTTAAAGAACAACAAATAAAAATTATTAAACTTTACTAACCGTGATCAAGTTCTTTTAGATTGATTCGTAGTCTGCGAGTCATCCGAACAGCGCTCGTTATCCACTTTAACTACACAACACTGACGAGGTATAATGGGCTTTCTCCACGGCATGCACGTGTTGAAATCGAAAGCAGACCATTTCCTAATACATTTGTTTAGATACCTATAACAATCCACTGATGGTCTGAGATAGTGGACGAGGTACACAGTGTGAGGCATGTGGGGAATTACAAAGACAACTCATTTTTACAAAACTGGATACTTATTTAAAAAAAGTAAATTACAACTTGATCAGAAAATGGGATTATGTTCTTGTATGTTCAGTTCTTATATGGATATACAGTTTTGTATTTAACAAAAAAAGATCACTGAAACTACCATTATCTTAAGCATTATTATTGTTGAGTTGCACCCGTTTTTAAAAGGTATGTGAGTAGCTTTATCAGCTATAAAGTATAATTTACCAATATTCAACATCAGCAAGTTTGTTTGTTATATTTATGACAACTTTTGTCTCATTGTGTCACACTGCTGCAATTTTATCATGTTTTCAAACAAAAGTCCTGTTAGTCAGTCTCAGTTTTGTTTGGCGAGAAACCGTGCATTGGTTAACTTAACGTCGTGTCCTTATGCAGACCTCACTCAGATCTTCCCACACATATCATAGCTGCATAAACAGAACTCAAATATAACAATTACTAATTGCTGTGAATAAGAACTTAATCATTTACCGGAATGGATAGATTTGTGAAAGTGTATATTTTAGTGTCGTTACTTGCACATTCTGGCCAGAGAATGCAGTGCTTCAAACAAAACATGAACTAATATCTCTAATAAATTAAATTTCAAGCAGAACAATATTGTAACATTTTTACAACATACAATTCAGCTTATTAACCATCAGCGGTGTGTTTGGTTAGATTAAGATCTAATGACAGTGTTTATGTTATAATGTCGCATGAGCGGGTCAATGTACGTTTATTGTTTCACCATACTCATGATGGTGAAAATGGTAGCAGAAGCCAATATTGTTGTTGGCACGAAGTGCTTGTTTTGAAATAAAGCCGTTAGAAAAATACAATGCTTAATAAAACAAAATAGAATTAAATTATATGCAAAGAAATTTTCGGTCTTTTAAATTGGATATTAATTTGAATGTATAATGGGGGCGTGTTATTCGCATAAACTGGTCATTTAAATGGGTATTTAAAACAACAGCCCTATGAAAATAGTGATAATAAGTATGTTTTATTATTTTTTCTCTGCCTTTTTCTATTCCTCATACGTCCCCATAATCAGTTATCACTATTTTCCAATTAAATTAACCATGAATTTTGAAAGTCTTTGTATAACTTGTATTCTGTTCCTATAAGTTTTGTGAATAATGGGATGTCAGACAATTGTTGACATTTACAAATGAAGGTGTCAACATTTAAACAGCCTTAATAGTCTGGGTTCTGAAAAGGGAATCTTTTACATAATTAAAATGAAATTTTAACTAGGAAACCCATATTATCGTCGAATAAAGAAACTATAGTTTGCATTGCTACTCAAAATGTCTGTAAGTCAGAAATACTAATATAATCTTTATCTTTTTCTATTTATTTGTAGATTTACACAGACATATCAAGTAAACCGAAAGAAGACAAACCGTACACGAGAGTTTAAGACATCGATATACCAAATTTAGTAAATATTATTAAATACAATTAGTAAAGATATTTCTTGAACTGAGCTCTATGCATTATGTAAGTATATCGTTCATTGTTCAAGAAATAGAGAACAGCCTGTGTAATCACCACTACCATTCAAACCACTCCATCACAACAGTCATCATCATCATAGTCGTCCTTGCCTCAAACATCACATCATCATTTAAGTTATATCATCATGATCGTTAGTAGCAGCAGTATTTCTATAATCATTTTTGTAACGTCAACAGTTATTCCCAGGAAACACTACCTTGGGAGCTGAGGAGCTACAAGTCGGAGACTCTAACTGCTTGGCCATGGGCAACCACATCCACCCCAACATCCCCACCCCCAATATAGTCTGTTAATACTCGACTTGTAACAGCTGTGAATAACTGTTGTCCTTACTAAAGTGATTCTAACATTACTACTGACTTCTAACTCCCCAGCCCCTAACATCGTGGATTCGAGTTTCGGTCGATCCGAGAATTTGCATGTGTGCATGTTTTCCAGCCAACCTGCGATGCACCGGTGGTTCTACCAAGACATAAGTGTTGGGTCTTCTCCACAATAATAAGCTGAACGTAGCCAATATGACCTTCATTGTATCCGTTAGATGTAAAAAATATATCACATTGTATATCAAAAGTTCCTATGTGAGTGGGATGCTGGAAGATACGTGCAGTTCAGTTTAGATACCCCAATAAATTTACGACAACAGCTAATCATGTGGATTATCATATTATCTGCAGCATCTGAGAAACGGTTTAGTCTTTGAATCATAATAAGCCAGCTAAGCCAACTTTAAAGTTTACAATTAATTGACATGTGTGGATTGTCTTTCATAAGGACCAATAGCGCCGACAGATGATGGTGAGACTTTATTCTATTTAAATCGATCCGAGAATGGATCGTTCATTAATCTTATGAAGGTGGAAAGCGTTTTGTCCCTGTGGACTACGTGCCGCTTGAGGATGGCGTTAAGGATCGCCTGTGATTCACTGTAGCCCATAATCAATGTACTGACAAAACATTGAATGCTTTATGCAGGCTCATTGATCGAAAATTAGCTCTAGCCTTGGTTTACTTTCGGTTTCGATGTACAACGGCCATTTCGACCAGGTATTAACACTGTCGGACAAAAAAGCATGATTTACGATTAGCAAAACAACCGACTGTGATACCAATGCATGTGTATCAAATGAATAAGCAGAGTAAGATCAAGCACAATTACCGTTTATAGTTCACCTACCTAAATCGTCAATCTTCTTATGTTCACACCCCGATACACTTCTGTAGACAACGTGGTGATTTTAAGCAAAGTAATCAAATTATTTGTGTCGGTTTGTATTTAAAGAAGCGAATATGTAAACCTGTATTACCTAAAAAAGTCAGAATATTCGCATTTTTTTTCAGGATTATTCAAATAAATACTTTTTTCAATTCACAAAAAGGTTCACAAATTGCTTTATCATCGGGTATTTTCGTGACGTCATCTTTCTCAAAAATTTCCATCAGATTAACTCTTTTTGACTTTGGGTTCAAGTCTTATGGAGCTTCATATAAATATTAAAGTGTTGAATTTGTATTATATAATTAACATTCCTGTATTGTTCTACATTTGGATTATTTCATCTGTGCTTATCTACGAGAACATTCTACCGAAAACTCTTCAGGATTATTCGACGCTGGATTATTTGTTGCATTGTTAAAGGGACACCTCCTAAAGAGACAAACTGTAAGCTAATATTTATTTTGTCTTCTGAAATTTTGTTTCATTTATTTGTTATTGTTTTATTACGCCATATTTTTAATTGTTTTTTTTTTAAATAAAACATTATTGTACTAGTTTGTTGCTGGCTTGTTCTTTCTGTTACACCATTTCGTCATTTAGTAAACGTGCCACTTTATAAATAAACTTATATAGCGCGACGGGTCGTAACAATAGAGAGATTCATAAAAATTAAAGTCGGCAGTGCGTCCTTGTTCCAATGCCAGGGATCCAAAAAATGGAGGTGGGGTTATGAATCAAGCTCCATTCAACTTTATCGCAGTATTCGCAAATCATGTATCATAATCTACTAATTCTGTAGAAGGATAAATGTCTACAGTCTTGTTTCGTCACATAAACTCACTTTCATATTCTGTTAAAGTAAAATGATACAATAACAATAATCTATACTTTAATACAAGATTTGAAGGCTAACAAGGTCAAGTTAGCTACATAAAATAACAAAGATGCACATGTAACATTATTACAAGGTGAAGTTAACTACAAAGACTGTACGGCGTCCTGGTTGAAATTACTTGCACACAATTTAAAATAAAGTATAAAGAAAAACATGACATACTGGATATACATACACAGTTAGGTACCCTAACTTCGACTTAATCAGTAAAACAGACAAATTTTACTTTTAAAGTTAGTATTTTTAAGCTTACATGTATGTGTTTTCACAGCTTCCCTCCTAACACTCGGGGCTAAGGGACAGCATTACGCCTGACTCGTCAGTGTCAGTATAATGGACCGGCCGGGTTCAGTCCCTGGGCACCTCGTAAGTGCCCCTGTGCTATAATGATAGAAATGTCGCTGCACAGTATCGGCAAAAATGATAGCAAATCCCATCCCAACACGTTCTCTGTCTCTGTCTCCGTTACTTTCTACATCTCTGACTGTGTGTGTCTCTGTCACTGTGTATGTATGTCCACCACTCTATCTTTCTCTGACACTCTATGCTTCTCTCTCACTGACTACTTTCTTCATCTATGTGTGTCTCTCTCGCTGTTCTTATCTCTGTCTTTCTGTCTTTGTTTCTTTCTCTCTCTCTATCTATCTCTCTCTTACAGTTGTATGCATGGTTCACAGTCTAAAACACAAATTACCGTTCAATTAAAAAAGTATCTGACTATTTATTAGTTTTGAAATTGTACATCATAGTGAAATGTTCTATGCAATGACTATGTCAAGATTGCATATGGCAATAAAGACAAAAGAACTTGAACCCACATGAAACTTGTACATTATTTAAATTCATCGGATTAGTTATTATGTTGTTAGCAAACTCATAAGAATGTCATATTTGTGCACTATAGGATATAACAAAGCTGAGGAACTAAGAAGTATTTACTTGTAAATTTGAGGCGTCACTAGGTAATTAGTTAAATAAAACCATAAATCATGTGTTTCAACTTTCTTGACAAAACTGAATCTAAATGAGAACGATGAGAGTTTCAAAATATAAATGAGATATTCGTGGATTGTGGTAACGATATGTGTTATAAACCATCTCATTGGAACAATTATTCTTACATACATGTACCGATAACCCAACCCATCACTGTAAATAATATTAAAATGTATTTGGAAAAGGAGCTGTACGACGCAAAGAGATCATAAACCAACAATTAATCCTATACAGACAACTTAATAGCTCGGGGATACGTCCCTCCTCTATTATTTGACAGACGATGTCCATTTTTCGACAATTAACTCGAAAAAAGTGATTTTATGTGTCTCCGCTTTACTACTCTGAATGGCGTGATTGTTTCCGATAAGTTGTAATACTGGATAACAGGCAATGCTGGGCCTAGATTAGGTCATGTTGTTGTAAAGGAAATGCTGCTATATATATATATATATTAAACCTGTTACTTAATCAGTGTCAAATTGTTTACGAGATCTGTAACCTTCAAGGCCAAAACGGAGAACGCCGCACGTTTATAGGATGCGGCGTATTGACCGCAATAAATATTGCAAATGTACGTGTGCAAGACAGGCAATATCAATGTAAGCGTTGACATTGGATTGGCAATAATAATAGACATAATAAGCGTCGTGCCAGTGGTATTATTTCATTCGTAGTTTACAAACCTATATATATAGGAAAATACTGTTAAAGAATTTATGCATACAATGTAAACCTAGGTCAAATTGTATTATATATATATACATATACACGCACGAACGTACGCATTCACAAACACACGCACGCACGCACGCACTCACACACACACACACACACACACACACATATATATATGCATTATATATATATATACACATATACACGCACGAACGCGTGAGTGCGTGCGTTCGTGCGTGTATATGTGTATATATATAATGCAATTTGGCCTAGGTTTACATTGTATGCATACATTCTTTAACAATCTTTTCCATTTTTTGTAACATCGCACTTACACACTTATGACCACTTTGGTGACGTCCAGCTAATTATTGGTGGCTAAAGATCGCAGTCTTATGTCTGGGTAGAACCACTGGCGCACATGTGATTATCATTTAGAGTCCAAAGTCCGTATAATGTGATTATTTATCGTCCTTCAAACGGTTACGGGTCTCAATTTAAACAGATACATTGATGTTCGCACTGGGAATGCAGGAATAGCATACAGGGAACACTTGGCATCATACCAAACCCAGTCACGTTATCCCCACTAGTTGTAATGTAGATTTTCTATAAGACATGCAAAGGTATAACAGCAAAACATTTCAATATTTGTCATGTTTTAGTCCTTAAAATGGTAATTTCATGCGAACGTTTTGTTTAAATTTCCGATATGCTATGCAAAAACCAAATACTGAAATAAAGAAGTTACGTCAACATATCGTTAACAGTCCAAGAACAGTAGCATAATACGACTATGCAATTATTTTATGAATTCACACGGATATATTTATAGTATTTATGTGTCTATTATAATTGTCAATTACATGTTCAGTATAAGTCATATAATTATAATTCTCCCTCTTTCTATTATAATTGCCAATATTCTGTCTGTTATAATTGTCAATTACATGTCTATTATAATTGTCAATTATCAATTATAATTGTCATTATCTGCCTATAATAATTGAAAGTTATCTGTCTGTTATAATTTGTCAATTATACGTCTATTATTCTGTTAACTGAGGCCTTGTTTTCTTTTTTGTATTTTTTCTGAGTTTATACCAATGAGTCCGGTGAGATTAGAACAAATAATTATTCATTAGTTGTCCGAATATGAGCTACACTATTGTTTGTTATTATATTTTGTTTCGTTTTTTTCCAGTGTCAGGACAAATAGTGTTGAACACCGTTTTATTACGTCTATAATACATATAAGAGTGCGTCTTGAAGAAGAATACGTTGCAAGAATACATACATGTACATGTATGTATAAAGAAAATGTATTGCAGTACAGAGTACTTTACCGGGTAGCTTTCTTGTGAAGACACAACACCTTCTAAAGAACAGTGTTTTATCCCACAAATCAAATATCAATGTTGTATGGGGAAAACAGACTTACAACAAAGTTTACATCAATATATTATCACATTCAAATATATGAGTTTGAAAGTATATACAAATGTAGTACATACAGTGTACTATCTTAAGACCTCCATGTTCATATAGACATAAAATTATCAACATTTAGAAAAAAAACAGATACATAGTACTTTTAAATAAAAATAAAAAGATAAATAATTTATTATACGTTAATATTACATACAATACAATTAATGTTCAAATAATTAAAGTACATGTTCATGGGTATGCTCATTGTTATTAGATGGTCGTTTTCTAGCACCTGCTCTTTAAAAGGGGGTCATGCTTTGTGTTGTATGGGACACGTTACAATCTGTTGTCATTGTGCCTTAAGTTTTATTTCAACACCCACTGCCATATTTTAAACCAGCCATTATGGCATCATATTCCATTACCATAAAACCTGATCATGCAATGTACATTGACAAGCGTATCCATGTATGTATATGTATATATATGTATGTATATGTATGTATGTATATGTTTATGTTTATGTTTATGTATATGTAGAATGTTTAATTTTTAGATACGATAGCATACTTAAACCAATGTTGGTGTGCATTTACTAATTACTACATTTGCAGTCTAAGCACAGTAACGAATGTTCCAGTGACGGCCAACATCTAGAAGGAAACAGCATTTTCTGTTGCCCTGGAAATCTTATTTATAAAGGGCTGACTGAAAAATGGCTTTTAAATTATTCATGTATGTAAAAGAACATATCTTAATGAGGCAATAATCTACCGGCATATGTATCTCGTTCTAATCATTTAAAGAGGACCGATAAACAGTGATTAAGAAGCGTATGTGATCACTTTGATAAGTAGCAATAGTCATGAAAATATGTTTGAATAATTTTTGGCAAAACTGTATGCGATTGTCATTTAGAAACCATCCAAACCTGATGATCTTAAATACATCTAATGATATTTATAGAATAGAAATATAATGAATTATATGAACAAATATGTAAACGATCTTAGGAACATTCGTTTCTCGTGTTTACTTTTGCCGAACAGCCATGACAGCGTCAATATATTCGAGATTTATTATAAACTATAAAGCAGGTGGCACGTTTTCCAGCATGCTTTTTAAAGGACAGGTGCCACAGTGTGTCTGTGTATACCGTATAAAAGACACACCAAAATAAAAAGCTAGGTTCAGACGGTTATGACGTCCTGCTTAATAATTCACTTTATCAAAGGATTACTTGTTGTTTTACTTTGCAATAGAAGAATGCTTCACTAAAAACACAGACTGTTAAAAAACAAACTATTAACATACCATTAAAACACTGTCCAGCACGAAAGAATCGTTGACTATGCTGTTTTTTCATTGTCATGTTGTACATTTTTCCTCCTTTGCAATCATGGATATTTCTTTGAAAATAATCATAATGGAAAACACACACAGTCTGCCGGTAACGATGCGAACGAGGTAATTACATGTAATTTGTAATAGTGTAATTTGTAGTATGTGCTCGAAAGAAATGACCATCTGTCAATACGGGGTCATACCATCAATAAAATGGATGTCAGAAACAATCCGAACAAATTTCATTCTGTGAACATGTATGGAGAGTTGGCCTGTGTGTGGGTCGTTCATTCCATAGAAAACACTGTCCTCTCTTTTCGAAGATAAGACTTTGTGTTTCAAGTAAAAAAGGCAAATTACTCTTTTTAAGGGTTACAGGCAGCCTTACCCACCCCCACCACTAGACTTTTTTCACGGCTGGGGGTAGGTTAAGAAAAAATGCTAATAACTTTTGACAAAATGGTGTTAGAAGTTTAAAACTGGTACCTAATAAGAGGTTATCGAATGGCCATTATGGTCATGTGTCAATGATGCAAATTAGCACTTGTGAATATTTATAAATTTTAATGAGAATCTATAAGTACAATTTGCTTTTAAAACCTTGATTAGATTATTTTATTTTAAAGCAATTTCTACAGTTTATATATATATATATATATATATATATATATCTAACACATGTTAATCTAAGTTTCATATGATTTGGATCATTTTATGATATTTTATGAATTTTATTTTTTTTTCGTCGAAAGTTTGATCATTCACTCTTAATGCATAATTTGGCTAAAAATCTATTTATAACTAACCATAACATTGAAGGATAATTGTTATATCGTTCCCTATGAGGCGGCTATCAATAAACATTCATATGAAATCATTAATTATGGAAATTAGCCAACATGAATATACATATATCTTAATGAAAATCTAAAAATAGACTTTATTTTTGATAAGTTGATTAGATTCTTTTCATTTAAAAGCAATATTAAAAAAACTCAAGGGTTTCTAGAGTTATATACATACCCCTTTTAGCCTAACATATGTTAGGTCTAACTTGTATATGATTTGGTTCATTTTATGATTTTTTCATATCTATTTTCGTCCAAAGTATTCTCATTCAATCTTAACGCATAATTTGTGTTATAATTAACTATAAATTTGATGAATGATTTTTGTATCATACCTTAAGTAAAGGCTATCACTATACTGGTTTTGAAATAATTAACTATGCAAATTAGCCAACATGAATAATAATATACCTTAACGAGAATCTTAAAATAGACTTTAAACAAGGTAATTTGAATTTATTTCAATTAAAAGCCATATTCAAATAAACTGAACAATTTTAAAAGTCATCTCTTAGTCTAACACAAAATGATTAATGTTTGCTATGAACTGATCTATTTTTCGATATTTAACGACATTTTATTTATATAATAAATATTCATGAAATTTAATTAAGAGGTAAAATGTACATACTTTTTAAATTGCTATATTTTTATTCTAAGTCACATTCTTATAAAATAAAATAAGTTTTGTATTAACATATCATAATTAGTTATGGTCCCAGCCAGAGGACACCTGTTGTTCTTCTTTATTTGGATTTAAGAAAAATGTATTTGCTGCATTCAAGCCTTAAGTAAAACATTCTTTAGAAAGAAATCTGGTTCATTGGGACATCAGATATAAGTGGATGTTAAAAGTTAGATTTGGATAAGCACATTCATTTAAATTAAATTTCGTTGCGGGATTATAATCAAGCAATTTTCTAATTGATATTTCAGAGTACAGATCATTTTTAGGCATTTTAAAATTAATTAATCGCATATATCCCAAGTGTATTTGGCCACTTGATTATTTTCTGGCATACTGGAAAACATTAACAATTAATGTATGACTCTAAAAACATGCTGTTTGTAATTATAATTTGTATAAAATATAATGGATTAATTCTTATCAAATACATGCTCTACAAATTAAAATATGAGCTATTAATTACTCTAGGGCTAACCTAAATATACTAACCAAATTAGGTCAAGTCAAACTTATTATGTATTGTAATGAGTGAAAAAAAGATTTACTAGCAATTATCTGACATATGCTTTATAAATTAAAGTCTTCACTTAAGGTAAAAATGTTCCTTGTTAAAAATATTGATAGCATTATAATTAATTTACAAAGTACTGGTACACCTGGTGTTCCATAATGTGTTCAACAACTTAGATTAGTAACTGAAATCAGAATCTGGTATCGCCCAGATGGTGTCACATCTACATTACGGTGTATGGTGAATTTATTATTGTTTTTAATATACTGACAGCCTGTCCAAGCATATCACATTGGCCACCAGATATGTTTCCTGACCATAAAGTCCTTCAATGATATCCTAAAATGACGGGAGTTTTAAATATCCAGCAAATGATTTGTCTATTCATGTCATGTGAGATGGAACATTCCGAGGACGTGGGGCTGGGTTTTTAAGTCCAATGATGGACAGGAAGTCAATATTGCTATAAGGGAGCACACGAAAGAGAAAGAGAGAGAGAGAGAGAGAGAGAGAGAGAGACAAACAGACAGACAGACATACAGACAGAGAGACAGACAGAGAGACAGACAGAGAGACAGAGATAGAGACAGATTACACAATCGTAACCTTAAAATTGACATTCAGCTAAGAAAGGTTTTCTAATGGAATGAATCCCTGCATTCTTAAATCAGAAAACAGCAACAGACCGCATAAATAGTTGCTAAATGTGACATGGCATGTGGCGTAGATTTCGAGTAAGTATGAAAAATCAAGCATATCAAGGCAAATTTACACCTTCTGAAAACAAGGTATTTGCATTAAATAAATTGTGAAGTCAGTAAAGTCTGATTTCCTGTTGCAGTTTAAGATTAATAAAAGTAAAAAAAAATTCATTCAATACGTCAAAGGATAAGACGATAAAATGGGGTAAATGTAACAACATTGTTCCAAAATAAAATGACATGTTTGTTGCGTTGGTAGATATGATTTTGTCTATCTACTAAGAAATATCTCGGAAAATTTCCCAAAACTATGCAAATGAGTCCACAAATGTTTTGAAGTGTTTTACATATCAATGTATTGTAATGCTTGTCTGGTGAACATTGAATAGTAAAAAATACATATTCAACCATTTAAGATATTGCTTAAACATAGAAGGGACATATACAAAGGAAAGTATGTCATGTTGTATTAGAAAGATATATAGATATATACACTAGTCAAAATTTCCAAGTGCACACTTTGTATTTTACGGAATACATGATAAAAACTGACAATGAAATACATGAAAATATTTTTGAAATATGTCCCAGGTAGTTCAGGTAGGTACTCGAGTAAAATAAGACAATACTCTTTTAAAAAAAGAACAATTTATTTCATAGGTGTTTAAAACAAAATTCACACTTCTAATAATGGGTGTGTCCTCCTCTGGCACGAATGACAAAAGTGTGCACTTAGAAATTTTGACGAGTGTATGTGTGTGTGACAAGTCTTCCCGCTGTAGGTAGTTGTGAAAAGCTCTGAAAAGTTTTACTATTCAGTATAATACGATGCACAGTGAAAAAAAAGATAAATAAATGTTTAAAAAAAAAACAATACAATAAAGAATGTTCAAGTGAAATTGAAAACGACAGAAATTGATACAATTTATAAAAACGTTTAGCAGTTCCTACAATCTCAAATTCTTTAAGATACAGTCAAGAAAATTATGCACCTCATTCATTAAGTTCTGAGAAATAAATTAATTCACTTAACAAAATTAAATTTAAGCGTTTAACTTTTATCCATTTCAATAGATTTATATTACTTAGTTTATAAGGATATGAAAGTGTAGCATTAATCACTAATATAATAATTACTAGAAACTTTCTTCTACACGCAGAAAGATTGTTTTTGAAATGCTTAAGATCCAATGCATGAGTATGAAAAAGGGAAAAAGTAACAAAATACTAATGACCGAAAATTTATTTATTCTACCTGGTTTAGTGTTAAAGTGCACAGTGTAAGCTCACAGTTTAGGGTTTTGATTATTCATGAGCACTAATTTGCACAATTCAAATTTAGCTCAATGATGGCCGTCACCAAAGGAACAAGTCTAAAACTGGGTTTTCCACGTTATAATTGGTCATAAGCAGGCTTTTAATGTATTTGTGTGTTAAAGTTTAATAAGGAAAACTCAGACAAAATTAATTTTAAAAAGTCATACAAAATTAAAAATTGGATCAATTCATGCAAAACTTAAACAAACACATGTCAGAGTAAGAGGGGCGCCTAATAAACTTTTAAAACAGGACAGTTTGTTTGACTCATTTTGCATAATTAATAATTTTAAATCTAAGTTTAGTGATAGCCTCCACAAAAGGAACAATACAACATTATTCTTCAAATGTATTGTTAGTTATAAGCAGACCTCTAGCCAAATTATGCTTTAAGATTGAATAAGCAAAATTTGGACGAAATAATAAAATAAATCCGCAAATATCATAAAATTAGGCATATCATATGAAACTTGGACCTACATGTGTTAGGCTAGTAGAAGTATGTATATAACTCTAGAAAATGTTGCGTTTGTTTGAAAATTCCGTTTAAGCAAACGGAATCTAATCAACTTTTCAAAAATATAAGTATTTTCTCAGATTCTCATTAAGATAAATGAATACAAATGTTGGCACATTTGCATAATAATATTGTTTCAATGTAAGTTTATTGATAGCCTCCACATAGGGAACGATTAAACAATTATACTTCAAAGTTATGGTTAGTTATAAACAAACTTCTAGCCAAATTATGCATAAAGATAGAATGAGCAAAATTTCGACGAAAATAAATAAAACAAATCATAAAAAATCATATAATGAACCAAATCATATGAAATTTAAATCAACATGTGCTAGAAAAGTAAGGGTATGTATGTAATAAACTGTAGAATATTGCAATTAACTAAAAAGAATCTAATCATCTTTTTAAAAAAATATTTTTATTTTATCATTAGTATTTATCAATATTCAAAAGACTTTAGTGCTAATTTGCATAGTTGACGCATGACCATAATGGCCAATCAACACCCTTTAATTGAGTACCAGTTTTATGCTTCTATTTTCATTTTTAGAACAATTATAAGCATTTTTTCTAAACCTACTCTCCTATCAAAATTTTAAAGATAGTTGCCATGGAAACCATTAGTTTTCATATAGCCCAAATGAGTTTATTTTTATTACATCGGAGATTCTGTTTCTAGATACCATAACGAACATTTGGTACCCATGAAAAAAAGTCTTGGGGCGGGGGTAGGGGGTGGTGCGCGGTAACCTTACCTACATGTAGCTGCCGGACTAATAAGTTAAATTACAGTAACCGCTAAAATGTGAACTACATGTACCTCTAGACATTGACATACAAAACAACCGACAAGGGAATTTACACAAATAGAAAAAAATAAAAGCGCACAGAAGCGCCGTTTGGGCGTTAAATGTTTGATCATGAACGCAATTACAGGTGTGCAATCAAGGGTCAAAGTCATTCCGTAAGAAATCAAATGCACAACCCAATGGAAATTGGAAAACAGACATGTATTCAGAGGTAAATAAAAACTTCTTCTAAAATCTAGATTATACATTTGGGAAAAGTTACATCTGAGTCACTTATATACGATAATATAAACCATTATATTAGACATGCAATAATTTGTGTATAATTTTGCATTTTATGTTAAGTCTTAATAAATGCTCACACATGCTACCGACCAAAAAAAAGTTTGAATATAACTTTTACACCCCTGTTATCTGAATCTGAAAATCTCTTGTGCACCATTCCTATCGCAAGCGATAGGTTTAGACTGAGACGCTGTGATGAGTGAACTATGTTGTTACATACCCTACGCCAGAGACGCAGAAGGCTTCGCGCGGGATATCGCAAATATCTTGGCCAAGAAGATGATGCAAAGTCAGTGGAACATTCATTCTAATAGCATTTCGCTCCCCAGATAGACCCATTAGTCTAGTCAATAAATAATATTCGTGCGCGGCATTGTTCATTCATAAATTTGAATGTTATGTATATCTGAATTACACAATACAGTAAAACCTCTCGAAGCGGCACCTCTAAGCAGCGGCTACCTCTAAGCAGCGGCAGTTAAATTTCCCACCAGTAGTTTTCAGCGCATTTTAACCTCTAAGCAGCAACTCCTCCGCGAAGCGGTAAGCGGCCGTGTAATTCTCTTCCCGAGGCTAGTTTAACCTCTGCGTAGCAACACCAGTGCAGCTATTTTTAGAACAGTCTGTCGCGTACACCAGAAATATCACGCGGTCGGCTAATCACTGCTTGTACCCTGTTGAGACGGTGTTAATTGGAATCAAGTTACAGTTGGACGAAAACCAGCTGTATGCTACAAACATGCCGTTGTAGATCTAGGGTATTGCGGGAACGTGTGAAAGAAGTGTCAACTATTGATGATGTTATAAGTAGGTTTGTTTTCTTTAATTGATCGGAAGATTAAAAGATATCACTGTATTGATTGCTTACTTAAGAGATGTTTACGTTAGTGCTAAATGCAAACTGTCATTGTTTTAGGATGTCTGACTATAAATTTAACAACTAAATGGTGCAAGACAACTAAACAATGCTGAACTTACATATTCAGTATGAGTGTACATGTGCATACGTTTACAAGTTTTTTCTATGTTCATCAGCTTACGTTTTCATCATGTACATACATTTTTTATGTTTTTTGTGTTATACAACTTGTTTTTTCATCATCAATAAATTATTTAAAAAATCATCTTCTGTTTTCTGTTATAACAATATATTGCATTTTCATTACCAAAGCAAAATTAACTAAAACATATACTTAGAAATAGCTAATATCAGTACAAATCTATTAAAAAAACACGTTTTTTTTCTCGTCTTATTGAAACCTCTGAGCAGCAACACCTCTCAGCAGCAACACTTTTCGTGCCTCCGCCAGATGTTGCTGTGGAGAGGTTTGACTGTACATCGAACTTCCAGTTTAAACAGATAACAACAACACAGTTAATATTTGAAGCGTATAGTCTTCTTAGACATCAATATTTGTTCTGTGCACGCACTTCTTCTTCCCACGCATAAATAACTGACCGAAATAAGTCAAGGTCATGCAGGGTCGGTCCTGCGTGTTTCTGATATCCAGCTCTCACAACTCTGCACTTGCGACACCGCCCCCAAACAACACTTAACCGCCTTGAAACGGCCAAAAGACCGACTGTGGTATTAAAAGCTTTAAGTTAGTCCAGTGGATAACGTGTAATGAGAACTAATTGATGCGTTTTTTCAACTCGAAGGAAATATCAAGTTTTAGTAAAAGTGAAGGCAATAGCAAAAGAAAACCATTCAGCTCCACGAAACAAAGAGTACCTTGTCTGTTCGTCAAGGGTTTTCATGACCAAAATGTTTCAAAATTTGAAAGAAATGGTCACACAGACGACCGGATCTATAACGTTTTATAAAACAATATGTATCTAGTTACTTCTACAGCTTCTGGTCAGCATAAATCTCCTGTTCATGTCGACAGAGCTTTATGTACGACAACTTTGGCGGCGATGATTAAACCAAATATGATCTGTATCCTTACGATATCTTCGACAACTGAAAGTTGGAATTAAACCTTTGTCATTATTATGTTTGGCTGACCTTGTATAATAGATTTATTCGTGTCGAATAAGCAGAATATCTCCTCGTCTTTTCCGAAAAACTCTTCTTATATATTTATAACGAAGGTTCAATTATCAGTGGAGTCTCGGATGGAATGACTTCCTGATATTCACTCAGGACTGGTCACGATGATTTGTAATCACGTGGCACACCAAGAAGTGTTTTTCCTCTCAGTCACTGCACATACTGTTTGAATATGTGCCTTTTGTTTCTTTCACAATTTTGACGACTTCTTTCCAGAAGCTTGTTTGTCGTTTCGTGAAGAAATGACGTATTCAATGTATTTGTTTTTCTGTAAGCTTTTCTAAACATAAAGAGTACAGCCTATGGTTAGTATTCAACGCTGGTATGATGTTTGCATTATATGTCTTGATACAGTACAACCTCAGAGACCGGTATCATTATTACAGTCTTCGTTACTTTCTTTTTTATCAAAACACCGTTTTACTGTTCATTGTGAAATAATCGAAATCACTTTGAACGGACTTGCAGTATGATGCGTGATAGGTTTGCGTGCCAAACTATCTATTTGTATTGAATGAATTCAGAGCTATTATGGCTAGTTTGCTGTGGTATAACATGCAACGTTCCTGGTTGTACAGCTCTCTACATGAATTTTCGGTTTATTGTGGCATTTATTATCGTAAAGGTGCAAAAAACTCTAGTGTTGCAATCGTGTTCAATGAAGAATAAACAGTCTCCATTAAAGCAGTTTCAAATTTGCATTTTAAAGCGGAGTATATACTGTTTTCTGGAGTTAAAATTTGAAGGTTTTATAAGAATATGTATAAAACAGGCACATTTCTCACCTTTTTTACATGTAAACGTATGAGTTACCGCCAATACGGCTAGACGTTCTTACACATACTAATGTATCAACGGTTGTTGTTCTTAAATATAAAAATATATACACAATTTACCCTCTGCATCTTAAATAAATGTGTTGACATGATCATTTCCAAAGAGACATACATCTACACTGTTTAAACAAACAACTCTGTTAATATAAAGAACATAAGTTTTACTATTCAAACGGCCTCTTGTACATTGCACATGACAAAATGTAAGAGTTTATACATATAGAGGGATATATGATCGTGAATGTAAGAAAAATAAAATGAAAATAAGACATTTTATTGCGTGTTTTTTGTGACACATAAAAATGATAGATACATCGAGATTGGATGCATACATTTGAGTTGATGCATACTGGAAAACTTTGCATACATGTATGTAAATAGGCATCCATTAGGCTGGCGGACTATTATTTAAGATACAACATCTAGTCTAGTAATTTAAATGGTATCTTTTCATATATATTATTATTTACTCAAACATGCTTTTGTGAAACGCCATTTGACGATGCAGAGTACTAGTTCGTTGTATGTCCAAGGTATCAAACGCAGACATTAATATCTTTCATAAAATCTAACAGAATCTGCATTTGTAACAAAGTTTTGTAAAAAAAAAAGGATTGACATTCTTTTGTATAAAAGAGAAAACATTCTGTTGAACCCCTTCTTTTCATTAATAAAAGCCTGTAGTGGAATGTTTTTAACTTTATGCATATATATCATGATGTATTGCGTGACTGTAGGACAAAATCCCCCCCCATGAATTTTGTAAGGCGGACATAATCCCCCCCGTACTGAATCCCTCCCTGGATATTATATCTCATATTGAATGCTTAAGAATAACAACATTTCATTTTCTTAATTTTTATTTGGAAATATCACCAATTACACTCAACAATAACATTTCAGAGTTTGTCATGAAAATACCACAAACATCATATTGGCATTTATCAAAGGCAAATAGCCTAATTATGATAATTAGTTCAAACACAACAGTCAATTTGGTATGTCTGAAAGTTAGATCACATAAATATGTTATTAATATTATTAATCAAATGTTTCAGAAATTTGCATAATAATGGTACAATAAAACATTTTCAACAGCACATAAACAAAAAAGCACCATTTTAAAGGAGCACATTGAATAAACTGCATAATTATTAACACATACAATGTAGTTTCTATATGCAAAGCACAGTCTTGCACACATTGACCAGATTGTCACAAATTACACTAGTTGAGTCTGATACACTGTCCCATCGCGTAGAGGAACTGTGCCAGGGTCTTGTAACACATTTCCAATGAAATATATCATGAACAACATCAATTTCAATACTGAGAGGGTGTCAGTCCGGGTGGGATTATGTCCGCCTTACAAAATTCATGGGGGGGATTTTGTCCACCTATGCAAATTTTGGCAGGGGGGATTATGTCCGGGGGGGATTTTGTCCGGATACCGCATTGCGTTGGTTATCCTTATCCACATTTTTGTATTATATCAGCTATATGCGATGATGTCAAACTTAATGATATTTCTTACAAAAATGTCACCATCAAGTTTTTCCTCTCCTGTGATATAGACTTTACTTAAAATAACTAATTACTAAAGTAATAAAAACATGAATAATTTCAACCTGTTTGTTTATTAAGTACGTTGTAACAGCCCCGAACAATATGGAGTACCAAATATATTTAGAAATGCGATTAAATGCACAAAACTATGATAAATTGGTTCACATTCGACCGAAATATTACACTCGAATAAACGGAGAGGACCGTGCCTCGTATTAATATTTTTTCTTGTTTGAAAATAATTTAATTTTCAAGATTTATTGTATTTTTTATCACGCAACTTTTGTTTATAAGATCAAATAATTTATTTTCTAGAAGGAATTATAAATTCTGGAGAAAAGTCCCTTCTGTTATTCTTTTCTCTTTCATTTGCTGAAAATCGCATTAAAATCTATCAGTTATCCTTATTCAACTCTAGGCATATATATATATATATATCACAATTAAGACATAATGCATTATAACCTATTATAACATCGCCCAGGACGTCGGTTCATAAAAGATCATTACAATAACTGACAATTGTATTCATGTTTTTCTTAAAATTTCATGAAATAATCGCCAACTTGTAGCTTAGTTTAATTGTAAGGTCTTGTGAAGATAGGATGTCAGTTGCATGTAAGAGTTTGGAAAAAAACACAACACTGATGGGACGCTGGTTGATCTGATTACAACGTCAACATTGAAATGAAAGACGTATTAGAAATACATAGCAATATAAAATTGTGGATAGAATTGATGAAAACATAGACACTTTAATTGATAAAACAAGTATAAGGAAAGACAAGAGTGAGCCGAGCATTAGTTATCAAATGACATACAAGGTTTATTGAGTGCCGTATTGAGTGTCGTATTGAGTGCCGTATTGAGTGTCGTATTGAGGGGCGTATTGAGTGCCGTATTGAGTGTCGTATTAATTGCCGTATTGAGTGCCGTATTGAGTGTCGTATTGAGTGCCGTATTGAATGACGTATTAAGTGCCGTATTGAGTGCCGTATTGAGTGTCGTATTGAGTGCCGTATTGAGTGCCGTATTGAGTGTCGTATTGAGTGTCGTATTGAGTGTCGTATTGAGTGTCGTATTAAGTGTCGTATTGAGTGCCGTATTGAGTGTCGTATTGAGTGCCGTATTGAGTGTCGTATTGAGTGCCGTATTGAGTGTCGTATTAAGTGCCGTATTGAGTGCCGTATTGAGTGTCGTATTAAGTGCCGTATTGAGTGCCGTATTGAGTGCCGTATTGAGTGTCGTATTGAGTGCCGTATTGAGTGCCGTATTGAGTGTCGTATTGAGTGCCGTATTGAGTGTCATATTGAGTGTCGTATTGAGTGTCGTATTGAGTGTCGTATTGAGTGCCGTATTGAGTGTCGTATTGAGTGCCGTATTGAGTGTCGTATTGAGTGTCGTATTGAGTGTCGTATTGAGTGCCGTATTGAGTGTCGTATTGAGTGCCGTATTGAGTGTCGCATTGAGTGTCGTATTGAGTGCCGTATTGAGTGTCGTATTGAGTGCCGTATTGAGTGCCGTAGGGCACTTGTAGATGATGAAAGAAATGGCCGTTCTTCATCGACGAGGACGGTAAACATGACGTTAGTTAAAGTAGGTGAAAGATCGTAGACTGACAGTATATAAACTGACGGAAATCGCTAATGTGAATAGTGGGACTGTACACCGAATTCTAACCAAAGATCTCAGCATGAGAAAGGTAGACCAACTTTTTAATGTATGACAAAATGAATAATATGGTTTGCCAAATATTATTTTAAGGTGTATGAAATTATATGAAACCATTTCTTTAACATGCCGTTATTAAACCTGATGCAATTACAATCTAAGTTTAAACTAATACAAAATGACTAAATAAATCAATGGATATAAATAAATAAAAAGATGTAATAGGAATTATTTCTATGCGTCTGAAATAGTTTAATCTTTGTTCGCATCCTATAATTTTACGGGAATAAGCGACGCGTCCCAGAGTCACTGAAATGTCTTTTTAGAATGAAAAAGCATGGCAAAGAGTTTCTCAATGGATGGTCCTTGGCTCTACAAAATCCAGAGACACTTGATCACTCTGATGCTTACTTTGAGAAAAATGACAAGTATTCATGAAATGTTCTTTTTTCTTGACTTTATAGTTTAGTCGTATGCATGTCGCCGTGGGGCGACAAAGGAAACATGGTATAATTGTAATGGGTGCCATTTTACCTCTGTTGCTTGTTTTCCTACCACTGTGTATGTGAATAATTACATTTGATGGCATTGTTTTCAGTTTGTCTAATGAATTTGAAATTTTTAAAAAAGCTACGAACAAAGGCTACGAATTTCTGGGACAACCCTCGTTCATATTAAAACTGTTATTGAAAAAAAAAACAATAAGGCAAACGTCGTAGAAGTTCATATTAGCTTTAAACAACTTTTAATATCTTAACTGCTTTTAAACTATAGATTGATTGGTCAAATGATGTCAGTATTGAATTTTCTTTATTAAGAATGATATTTTAATAAAATAAGCTGTCAGATATAATTTTCTTCACAAAAACACTACTTTTAAATTCCAGAAATTCAAAACATAAATGCTAGATATCCCTTTGATCAAGAGAAACATTATGATGTGACAAGGAGGAGGAGATGACACAAATGACAAGTTTTTATGCAAAGAACTTGTTTAACTATTACACGTTTAATTTTTCTTCAACACATCATAGCTTGCACATCATTATTATGGGAATTTCTCCAGAAAAATAAATAGTGTTCATATTTATGTGCACAGTAACTTAACTCACTTTTCATGTTGCCTTACTACCATGCTGTATTGCCGTGATCGTTTATAAGATTTTACATTGATGACCCCAAATGTTCCGAATGGTGGTGCCTGTGACTTACACTCACAATCCCTCCCCTCTCCCACAAAACTCTGATTATTGCAGTGTCTGTTGTGCATTTAAACACAACTCCACATTTGGTCACCCATATTTTTTCCATTTAAGTTATTTATGGCCCAGATAATGTGTAGGTTCATACGCTTAGAATAAGGAAACACCAATCACATACTAAAGGTTAGAGGTCAATTAGGAAGACTCTCTTTGTCTTCACAATCTGGTTTTCAGTAATGAGTGGATTGAGTGAATTGTGTAATTTGGATTCATGTAATACAAAGAGGTAAGGGACATCCATCCTTTGGTCAATGCGCTGATTAAAGGGGTTCGGTAATTTGACAGCTGTTTTTTTGTAATTTTGATAATCAATAAAACTGTTGTGTGTAATGTTAAAGGTGAAGTGTATTAGCATATCAAAACAAACATGTACACTACACAGTCGATGTATTTTACTTTGTTTTAAGCTTTGAAAAGATGGCAGGTAAAATCTCCAATTTATTAATCGAATCAAGAGTAGTGTAAAATGGCGTATGCATGAACGAGACGGAAAAGACGGAAAATGAGGGGAATTGCGTTATTAACTTCAAAGTAGATACTTAATGCGCTATTTTAACCAATACCAAACTGTGGATGGTATAAATCAATTTGCCACATATGTTCGGAATATAAAACATACGTCTTTTATGCCTTTCTGTTTGACTTGTGCAGTTGACTTATATTCTGTGCAATATCAGATTTCTGATCACTTGGAAATTTCAAACTCCCAAGTCAAATGATCACACACACCAGAGTCAATTGTTCCTGCGACTGAAAATAATGACTATAGTCATGACAGTATCACATTTTTAATATTGGACAATAATTTTATTGGAAAAATATCACATTTTAAAAATTAGACGCTTTCTTTCAAAGTTCAATAACAGGGATAATGACTCGACAAATTACCATTTTTTCCTAATTTAAATCACACGCACTCTCTAATTATCGCACAGCACAACGAGCCGAAGCTAAGAAATTTGGCAAAGTTTAAAACTAAGTATCTTTTTATGGAAACTGACGGGATACCCTGTCTTGGGCCTCACGGGGCAGGGTCTTATTAGCTGACTGCTTCTCCAAAGAAAGCCAGCATTAGCACTCAACTGAGACAATGAGGATTTCATGCATCTATAAATCTGACAAATATACCGTCATGTAGAATAATAATTGTCCTTTAAGATGATGTGTTTTTTAGGAAATTATTTTTTTCAAAATTAAATGTAAGAGTACATTTTAAAAAGGTGTGTGTGTCTGGTTTGTTTAAGTCCTAGACATTCGTATCCGTTTTGGTCTTCTCCCTTCACGTTCGGAATAACCTATTTCTGACGGTAAAATATCCGAGGTGACTCCAATTCGTCCCACCAAATGTATTTCGGTTGTCTTGAAACTTGGTGTTGATATAATGCCGGCTTCACTGTGTATAGTAGTCCATAAACACCTGGTATCATACAAATGCAAATTTACTGTGCACAGTCACATCATTATGACACAAAACGGACAAACAAACATGCGGTACTTCCCCTATATTTGCTCGCGCGTTAGGAACGGGGCTATAGCGCTACCACTTTAGTGACTTCGGCATGTCGCGGGCTTGAACCCTGGGGAGTCCTGTACATGAAACCGGCATTATGTTAATTGCGCTTCCTATGCCCGAGGCTATATTGTATACTTAATGTCTGTATTGTTCTTTCTCACCTTCACGTAGGATTCTAATTGGTGTTCCTTTTAACCCAGAATTGCCATTTAAGATATTTGATATCAGTCAGATCTTGAGTAATAGACACAATTGCTATGTTGCAGTAAATTACAGAATGTACCACCTTTTTAACACCGTTTAACTTTTCTACACAGGACTGTTTTTTCTTGTAATCTCGAATTTTTCTACTGTTTGCTTGATAATGTAGAACATTATTATTATTATTATTATTATTATTATTATTATTATACTTCATTATTTTTATTATTATTTTTATTATTATTGTTGTTGTTGTTGTTGTTGTTGTTGTTGTTTAAGTATACACAAAGGAATATAAGTGGTGGTTTGTCTATGCGTACATGTTTGGCTGACATGTATAACAGGTAATGTAATATCTTTTGCCACACATTAAAATGACTAAAACATTAACGAGTGTTTGGATTATTTGAAAATAAAAAGAATAATTTTGTTGAGATGAAAAGATAAAAAAAATGAGAATAAGTGCTGACAAAAAACTAAGCAATTTGCATGTTCTCAATGAAAAATGCATTTGATTGAAATGTGTATCGTGTATCTTGTTTGGGGGATTTTTGCCATCTGAATTACAATTCTTCTATGACCTCATTTATGTAGCTCCCCACCCCAAACGAAGAGTTGATAACTCAAATAGTCAATAATTGTAAGGAAAAAGCCAAAGTGATTACTGAGACTACATTGTATAGTGCTATTTAAGAATTTAACCTAGTTGTGATAACCTACATGCTTCATGAACGCAGTCGGCATGCGTGGTAATTGGTTAATGTCAGCTAAATAAGGTTCATTACTTACATTCATGCAGTTTTCTCTCCAGACACGATTTTATGCCTAGGACTTGATTGTTCCAAGGTAATAACAACAATCGCAATCACGCAGGGAAATTAATATCGATTAAGCAACAGAGCATTTCCATATGGCATGCCTACAAGGGGTTTTCTTCTTGTGTGCTACGACACACCTCAACAATGAACGTTACAGTATATGAAACTGAATGTATGTATGTATGTGTGTGTGTGTGTGTGTTTTATGATTTATGACGATATTCCGTTTTGTTTGCGATTTTAATAAGAACAGGAACCGCAGCCCTACCGTAAATATGAAGCATACCATAAGGAACGCTTCAAAAAAAAAGACAACGCATGTATGGGGAATGTAACATTGTGTCATAAGAAAACATGCTTTGATTCCATCCTATGACACAATTACTAAATTTCAGAACAGTCGTTTAATTAAAACCGGGAATTATCGAAATAGAACAGTGTTTTGCTTTTACTGAATACATATTGGCCTTTCATAATAATCTACGATTTTCAGAACAGCTCTCGTACATATCGATTGCTCAAACGACATATCTAGGACACATTCTCCACAGGTCAAATGTACTTTAGGCCGTTAATTGGCCCACGAAGATGGAAAGCAGTAGAACATGCACAACAAACCACGCTTCCCATCGGTGCATGTCACAAGTGACCATATTGAGTCTAGGAAATCAGAATGAAGCGACATTAGAGACGCCACAGACCACATGATGCATAGAAAATAATTCATGTGACACATAATACAGTTATCACCGTAAGATAGTTGATGTTTGCAAGAATTTGTTTTCTCATCTCACATTATCCTTATGCTGCTTCCATAAGGCATTAGTTTTTATTTTACACGCCATATACGTCAAAGTTGCAGTTCCCTTTTAATCTACTTACAGAGGGGTTTTATATATGCAACATAAATTTCCTTTCTCGAAATGTTGGAAATATTGATGGTTTAAAAATTAACTTTGTTAATTTAAGCCTTACGATTTCTTACATTCGATAAATGTTTTAAATTTGAAGTTCTGATGTTTAACGAACACTGTTGTTAAAAATATTAAATACCATTAATGTTCTTGTCCAAAACATTGTGTATCGAACGATTTCTAACGTGAACGTACCATAACGTAACATAGCGTACCGTGTTATGAAATAAATCTAATATAAAGTAATGTAATGAACAACATCGTAAATGGTACATCGTACTTTAACGTATATGGTATCGTGTAAAACTCGTACACGGTATCTTACATCAAATGTAACCTTAACGTACGTAAATGGTATCGTGTGACAACTGATAACCATTACAGTTCTTAGATAGCTTCGGAAACTAAGTTTAATATTTCAGACCACATTTGCGAGGCTCTCTGTGTAAATTGGTCATGCCTATAACATCTCAAAGTAAAAGTCCACATTTATTCTCTGAGATGCAACAGAAACCGAATCCACATTGTGTTTCTGTCGATTTTTAAATTTAAAAAAAAAAACGAATTATAATAACACTTGCATTTACGATGCTGTAAAAGTACATTCAGCTTATAAAATAATTTAGATATTAACATTGTTGTCCTTGATTTAATTTGTTAAATGTTTCCTCGCTTTTTAAAATAAACTAAATACAAATCCGATGTATTTCCATGTAAATAGTAGTTGTAATTTTTTATGCTTATGAACATTAGAATGCGTGTTCACATGGATTAATTAAATACAAAGAAGCAGCTTACTTTTAATGGAAATTTGGCATTGGGTTGTTGTTGTTTTTTTGTTTTTGTTTTAGTTTACTTTCCAAACGTACGACTGTGTATACATGAATGAATTTAACTCTTGATTTCCGCTCATAATGCACTGCTAGTTTATATCCAGTGCGATTGGTTCAGCAACATTTAAAATAAACAAGAGAGCATTGATAAAAAACATCTAACGTCACCGTCGAGGTCCTGTTCAGCAGTGGAACTCTTCTGCCTAACCAAAAAAAAAAAAAACAACAACAAAAAACATTAACAAAAACAAAACCACAAAAAAAACAACACAAAAAACACAACAAAAACGAACAAAAACAGCAAAACCTAGTTAATACTAAGTGATATACGATATCAAATTATATGCAATAACGAATTGTCTTTGAATGCATCGGAAACGTTCAGAATACAAACAACAGAATAGAGCATAACATTTTACTTGTACATACATATAGTACATGGCCGTTACAAATGCACATATTCTTATGCCTTATAACTTTGCCTCACCGCATTTCCTCGGGGAAATGTTGACAAAATGATGAAACGCATTGTTACATCTAATCCCGCAATAAAATGGAAAAAAGCTTTACAGCACAATATGTCATTTATCAAACATATACATGCAGAACAATACATCTAAAGTGCTAAAGCTGATTCTAAAATCACGTAGTAGTCATAAAATATAAGCACCAATTTTAGATACAAGTCGTTAACTTGATAAAATCTGATAAATAAAACAAACATAATCGTATTACATATTCCAAACCTCTAGGCTTATATCCCTTTGGTATCACTTCTTTAGTTTAAGTTCAAGCAATGAGTGAGTGGAAATTAAACTTCATGTTTCTCAATAAACAACTAAAACTACAAGAAGCGTTCTGGCGTAGATGTTCATTTTAAAATAAAATAGTGTGTTTTCCTTTTTGTGTAGCATGTCATTTACAAATACTTTAATCATTCCGTTTAAAATTAATATTTAAGCATTGGTGTTGTACTGAAACTAAAACTAAGCCAACCCCAATCAAACAATGGTACTGACACAAAACGATTTGAAACAAGAATTATATGACAGAGAAGATTAACCTAAAAAATCAAATATTGCTTGCACCAGGCTTAAATATGTTTTAAAAACCCTAGACGAAACTCGCCAAAATTATGTCATAACATAAGATTTTTGTTAACACTGTGCCAGTCATTGTCGTATAATAAAGCTACATACACTATTCATGTCCCAAGAATCAGTGATGCAGGCGGTAAACCTTTGGATTATCGAACAAAAGGTCACGCATTTCTCAACAGACCATTGATTACCTAGTATTATCTTACAATTACTGACCTTTTAAATGCTGTATGGAGTCTATGTGTAAATTAAGAAGGCTTTTAAAAATGTCAAATGCAGGTAAATAAATATACCTTATATAATTCAGTACTTCTTGAACATTCAGTTTCCTTGTGTGTGTGTGTGTGTGTGTGTGTGTGTGTGTGTGTGTGTGTGTGTGTGTTGTGTGTGTGTGTGTGTGTGTGTGTGTGTGTGTGTGTGTGTGTCTGTGTGTCTGTGTGTGTGTGTGTGTGTGCATTTGCTAGGCGCTCTTTTGATTATGCAGATTTAGTTTAGAATTAATATTCATATAGTCAATGAATGGAGGATTTCATAAAAGATCCGTCATTTCATGTCATGCAAGTCACTGTTATAAATCATTGATGACTTTTGTAACGGTCAAATGGTTGTACCGATCAACGGTTAATTTGCCAGATAATTGTTCTCGAAGTATACAAACAAGTTATATATTAAATATTTTATCTTCTTGACACGCCTAAGTCTAGTAGAGTAAAATTAAGTTAATTAGCACATTACAACAGACGCCGATATTTCCAATCATACATTTAGGAAGCCTACCATACGTTATTCTAGTTAATTTAATTCAGTTTTTGCGTAAGAGCTTACATTTGGAAGTGTGTACATACACATTAAGCGCGGCTATGTTGGTACACATATTAAAGAGCACTTCACGGACGCCAATTTTACAAGAAATTGCTGCATAGGCAAATCTTACGTTTGTCATTAAAACAAACGCTATTTATTTAAAGAAAACCCCAATTTGATGATATTTGTGTTATCGTCCTACTAACCATAATTTACCTGTATGTATACTTGTTCACTTATAGCTGGTTAATGCTGTAACTACCTGGCATGAACCATAACCATACAACGGGCTCACCAGCAGCGGAACTGTCCGTATATATTAAGCGTTAGCAAGGGACATATACCACACCAACGGTTAATAAATTCGATATGTCGATGCCCAGGTTTGAAGCTGGATACTCCTGTACCTTATCTTATCCCGACACTACCAGGTCCGTAAGAAACAACTATATTTAGAGAAAATAGTGGATGCCGCAGCCTCTCTTTCCTCCCTCGCATTCCTTTCATTAGTAATTTAGCTTATTACCAGACTGGTTGACACAAACGCACAAAATGACCAGATCACAAACGAATTTGTAGCAGGGAAGAGTTGATAAATTGCATTTATTACCAGACAAAGGCAAGCTTTGGTCATACAGACGATCTCCGGATTAAGACATTTGTGTTATGAGGGGTGAATATTGTTCCCTGAATGGACCTACCATCTAGGAGCTTGGTTGCTTGGAATCCATAAGAACGGCCTTGTTACTTATATTATTTATGTTGTGGAAAACAGCGGAAATGGTAGTACATATAGATAAATTTATATCCTACGCTGTGCTATTCTCCTGTAGTTAGTGCAATGGGCGGGTTAGAAAAGCAGCGTTATTAACAACGTCATAGGGTATCTCGTAAGTGTTTATTATTAAGCAAATGACACAATGGTATGTCAGTTCAGTTTTTCTCTCGTGATCTTGAAGTTGAAACAACTCAACATCGGTTGCATACGTTGAAATGTATTGCAATTCATTTTCACTAAAGATTAACAAATTTAATTACTGTTCGTTATAAATTTTGCATCGTACTTAAACTAAATTGATATTTTACAATATAGGATAGGAAAAACACCTTGAATAATAAAACTGTTATGAGACATGAACCTCACAATTGAATCAATTATGCTTTCTATAATTTAGATCGTAAGACATGCTGTTACTGTTTAACTGAAATGAGACGTAAATATAGTTTTCGATAGTTATGAAAACGTTGGAATTAATATAAAAGGAAAATAAGAAAAGGTCATATCAAAATTTCCACAAGATATTTAAATTTAAGCTACCCGTAGACAAAGGCATAAGGTACAAGTAAATGTGACAAAAACACAGAGACGAGACATAACACACAAAAAGAAAAACCACCAGTAACCGCCTAGGAACGGTCAATCGGCAAAAGGGCCGACATTCGGGTGCTTAAACCTGGTTTGAGGAGCGCTCCAACCTCGCACTTCCTAAAGGTTTTTCTATCAAACAAACAGTGTAAATAACAATATCGCATCAACGTGATACAACTAACAGTAAGCACCTGTATCAGGAGTTAAAACAGATACAATAAACTTATATACATACATAATATCTAGTAATAAAATAAACTATCAACATATGTACAGTATGTACAGTAGATAAAAGCCTCGGCAACGTACACATTCCAAATGAGAGAGTAGTTTGAAATAAAACAGCCAAGTGCTGATACATTATAAGAACAAATAAAACAGCCCAAGCGCTGATATAATTATAATAAGATCAATTTAATTATGGCATACAATGCAATGACGTCAAAGGCTAAAGGTGTCAAATGTGAAATGTAAAAAATACGCAAGAAAACATCAAATTTTAGAAAACAACCTACCAACAAATTAAATCTAGTTTTGTTAAGAGTTAATAAGTTGAAAAAATATCACAAAAAAGCCGAGGATTTATCCGCAGTTGGCATGTTATATATAATAAAGGTACAAAAATCCCGATGTAATACCTACTGTGCAATCTCACGTAAAGGGTATGGGGACTGCTTAAATTGTCTCATCTATAAAGGGCACGACTGGAGAGATGAAGAGACAAAAATTCCAACAGTAACTGTCCAATGATTGCTTTAAGTCATTTTTTTTATAGTCTCAACGACCTGTCCGGTCATCGTGTAATTTAAAGGCAATGCAAGTTCTTGACTGTAAAAAGTCAATTGCAAGCAATGCAGTACAACGAAGGATTCCCGGGTTGTAACCGTCTGCAATACATTTTCTGATAAGTTTTGTAAAGTGGTCAGAAAAGCTATTGAGACTCCTGATTTTCTTTAACTTGTATAAAACATTTCCATAAAATGCAGGATGGCTTATGCCTGTCTGCATAAGTGTTATATACTGCTATTACGCTTAGAAGCAATAAAACCATTGCGGTGAAAGAATTTTGAAAACGCCTTTCTTAATTTATGAAAACGAAAGCCTTGCTGTAACAGTTAAGAAGAAATAAACCGGTTTCTAGCGTTAAAATCTTATACTTTAGTACAAACTCGTGCAAACCTTGTAAGTTGTGATATGTAAATACCATAGGAGGTAGCACGAGGTGAATCACCGTCAAGGTATGGATAATTCACAATACTAAAGTTGAAATCGTCATAGATTTTGGTAGAGATGTTGTCATTGGAAATAGCGATCTTAATGTCTAGAAATGCTGCATTTAAATGTGACTTATTTTCTTTATTGGGGGTAAGTTCTGGGAGGTAAATCAGATGGATCATTTGAGAAAAGAAAGGATTATCTATAGTTCGAATATCGTCAAGACACCGTATCGTTAAATTGAAAGCCGCTATAGTTTGGCTTTGGTTAGAAGGTGATAAAGTTAACATGAAATCACGTGCAAATCAGTATAAAAACAAATCTGCAATTAATGGTGCACAGTTGGTTCCCATAGGAATACCAATTACTTGTCTGAATAAAGTGTAACCGCATTTTATGTAAATATTGTCTAATAGGAAACGTAGAGCTTCACAAACATCCGTGCAAGTCCACATAGTAAACTTTTCTTAGAAAGTGTTGGTAACAAATTGCATTACTTTCAAGACAAACAATATATAGACGTTGCTCTCGAGCAAATGTTTTCTCTAAAGAACAATCAATTAAGTCTTAATTAAACCATAAGGTAAAGCAGTGTACAGAGTAGAGAAATCGTAAGTATTAACTGCAGAGCAATGAAAGTTTAAACTACGAAACTTTTCTAAGACTTCTGAAGAATTTTTTAAAGACCAAAAATGTTAATTCCTGAATTTTCATACACTTTTTCACAAATTTTAAAACGTGATTGCGAACGGCTGTAAGGCAAGACGTAAGTAGTTAAGATATGTGAATGGTGGTGCTAGAACTGGCATTAGCTATGAATCGTGACTTGTATGGTGTTTTGTGAAGCTTAGGAATCCAATACACTGAAGGAAGTATTTTCTTGTTTTGATTCTATTTTGATATTGAAGTTATGCAATATATGTTTATGTTTTTTCAACGACTGTCTGCAAAGTCAGGGTTGGAGATAGAGTAAGAACTGGTGGTGGATAACTCAGCACTCAGTACATTATTGTAATATAGTCGTCAGACAAACATTATGTTGTTTGAAGCTTTGTCTGCAGGTACAAGTACAATTTTATCGTGAATATTCTGAAAGGACTGTTTTAGATGTTTTAAGTGATAAAAAGGTTTCTTAGAAGAAACTAGAAGGATGGGAACTGTAGAATTTAATGCGATTTTTTATTATCTTAAAAATGGCTTTCTTCCAAGTATTGAGTGCTACTGTATACGTATAAACGTGTTATACTAATATTTGGGTATTATACAGCTGTTGACGTACTCAAGCGAACAACCTGTTGCGTAAATAACACACACACAACAAAATTAAGTTTTCTTCATCCCCCGAAATGTCTGTTTCAACTGGCTCTGAAGGGCTCGACAGTTCCTTAGTTTTTGGTTTGGAAACTTGTCGTGAATTATCTGGCTGAGGGCTCTCGGGTTTTCTTAAAGTTTTCCCCTTTTGTCCTGATCTCATTGCTTCTGTGTCCACACTCCCACTTAGCATGTGTCTCATCGACATAAACACCAAACTCCCAGGTCACGGTATTGATTGGCACCCCCTTATCTCAAATTATGTCCATTCTTCCACATCTACGATGGGGAGTACGACATGTTCTTCTTAAGTGCCTGAAAATATAAATAAGAACCTAATGAGAGAAGAATATCAAGATAGCATTTTGAACCTGCGTTGTTTAAAGACGGCTGTACATGATCCAATCAGAAATGCACAATCAGCGTAATTAACTCGCACACTTTTAAGATGTTTCTCGATATAGTCTCGAATTTTTAGCATACGATTTTCACGTGACTTTTAAGGCGTAATGAAAATGGCTTTCCTTTAGAAGGACGCTTGGCATGCTGTTTGTATTAAATATCATTGATAACACCATGCACAATTTTTTTAACCACATTGTTCTGTCAGAGCTGTAAAAATACGTAATTGTCAACAAATGTCGCGAGAGGTTACTCAGAGGAATAACGTCACGAAGTTTGATATGAAAATATATTGGCGTCGACATAGGTGAGCGTCAAACTAGGTTACCAGACGAAATATATATACACATACTCGGTGGCCGCACTTGGCAGTGTACAAACTCAATATTGATTTATATAAAATAATCTAATGATATTAAGAATATCAAACTCTTTCCCGAACACAATGTTATACATTTATCATTAAACCCCGTTTAAAATAGTGTGTATATGTAAAGTATACAGGGTCATCAAAAACTTCACATCATACACTACATCTCAGACGTTCGGTGTTCATGACCGCGGAAGCAAGGTAGTTTTATTGCCAGTCCATCAGCACTTTACACGTAAGCTTCACAAAAAAATGTGTAAAGTGATAGTATTATTGTATTATCATACACAATTTATATCACTTGGTCAAACTTTCCTCTCCGTTTATGATTTGATTTAAAGGGACACACCTGAGGGTAAAATAGGCTCAATTCGAGTTATAGATTCGAATAATTTGATTATCAACTGCTAGGGGTCATTGATATATCCCATATGACCCATTGAGTCGACCCTAAAGTTCGGGGGTTCATTAGTGATAAGCCGACAATGTTGTGTTTACATTTGAAAAGTTCGTAACTCAATTTCCTCGACAATGTTTACAAACAAAACACTACGTAACACGCGTAATGCATTGTGGGTAATATTTTCTTGAATCTCATTGGCCGAAAAATCCAACATGGCGAGCAGAGCAAGAAAAGTAACATTTTCGGAGTTGAAGATAGAAAGAAGTGAATGCATGCGCAGCTACCGTTCACAAAGAGTGATTTTTGACGATGATTTTACCGAATGGATGGATTTACGAAACATTCTGTTGATCAGAGTAAACGAGTAACTGGCCAAGCTTCATTTTGGAAAGGTACGTCAGGGGTTTTCTCAAACAAAATGTCGACACGATATCACATTTCGACGTTTCGATATTTTTATATTGTTATTGTTGGTGTTTAACCCTTAAGCTATATTTCTTCAGTTTTAAGATGTTTCCAATTTAGTTAGTTAGAATCGAAAGGGTGTTGTTACAAAAGTTCGACTATTCCCGGGGCCGATTTTAGATAACAGGATATTTGTTTACATAAATTTTCGACTTATTAACTTGCAGTTACTCTCATGAACTGATAATGGATACATTGGTAGATTGAACTTAATACCACCACAAAGGCTTAAGACCTATTTGGACTCATCACACGGTCAAGATGGGTTTTGCAAAGCTTAAAACAAGATCACAGTTACATTTTTTTGTGGACTTCATCAAATTATTTACTTGAAATTAGTATTTACAGTTACGCCATCTGATAAACATGCACATGAAACTATCACTCACATATTGCTCAATGATATATTACAAAGTGCTTTCAAGTGTTGCTAAACTTACTTTGTTGCATATAACCACCATAAATGGATATGTCTTGTTATAAGCACAAAATTAGGGTGATATTGAATATTGCAGAGGTGAAAGTTTGTAACTGATTGCCTAATCTATGCCATCTCTTAAATATTTCATCTATGTTTGAGTAAAGTCTTTTATCAAACAGTGGTTCTGAATCAATGGTAAAATAAAGGATGCATATCAATTCAGACAACGTTATTTTTCTTCTAATCCATACTTTATGGAATTATGGAAAGTGATTGATTTATTACATTGATATTGCTAACTTAAGCGCCACTTGATATGATTACATGTGTTGTTAGCTTTGGGTATCTTATAGAACTACTACTTGATTTATTTCAACATTATCAATAGCAAAAAAATATGTTTGCTGCTTTTTAGCTCCAAGAAAGATGCCAGGCCCAGAAAAAGAAAAGAAAAATTACACCTACACCTGGATTCCTACCAAGAACAGTAACTTAACAGCAATGGACAAGCACTCTAACATCATGGTCTGTTGCACCAGTTAAACACATAAAGGTATAAATATTTATATACATTGTAGTTTAAGTCTTATTTTAATAGACTTTATGTAAGTAGGTTAACTCGGCTGAGTTGAACTTTTTCTTTTTTCCTATTGGTTTGCTTAATTTATTTTTATGCCTTTTACTAATAACATTATAGTGAAATCACTTCTATAAATTGTGTTAGCTTGTTTCTTTGAGAAATATGCCACAAACAGGCCTGTAAATTTCAAACCAGGACATAGTGTACCACTTGGTCAGACAAAGTGTAGATGTTTTCAAAAAATAAAATACACATAAGTGCTTACTAACTACTATTTTCATTTTTTCTAAAGTATAGACCATAACCTATCATTTGAGTCTATTTTTGTACACAAACTATAAAAGGTAGGAACCACCATTTACATATACCCCTCTATACAACTTTGTAGATGTTTGTTTATTGTTTATTGGGTTTATCGTCCCACCAATAATATTTCAGTTATCTGGAGACGGTGTCCACTTCAAGCAGATATGATGCTGCCTTCACTGTGTATAGCATGCCATGAACACCTGGCATGACACCACACCCAGTCACATTTATCCTGACACTGTGCCAACCAGTCATGGAACTGCCCTTATATTTGCCGGAGCATTAGCAAGGGACCTATGCCACTACCATTTTAATGACTTTGGTATGTCACAGCCTGGGATCGAACCCGGGGCCTCCCGTACCGGGGCCGACGCTCTACCAATTTCGCTACCAGGTTCGGTACTTTGTAGATGATATGCTTCGTCTTAAAGTAGGGGCACTAATACAATGGTACTCAAAAGCATTGGACTTCCTGCATCCCAGAGATGTCACATCATTCAGTTTTATGAAAGTTGATCTAATATTACTAATTAGAGATGGCAATGGTTAATCTTCATAAAATATGTATTGCTGTCTTTTAGCTTCAAGAAAGATGCAAGGTCAGCAAAGAAAGAAGAAAGAGAAAAAAAGTGATGTCTACATCTGAACCTACACAATACTACTGTGGGAAAGGACAGACACTCCCAACACCATGGTTTTCTTTGCCATTAAAACACAAAAGGTAAAAATCTGTATATCAGTACAGATTGTGATAAAGGATCAAGTCAGTAAAGTTGACCTCCATTCATTACCATTGTTGCTGCATTTGTGTTTTTATATTGTCAATATTGTGTTTTTTTTCTTTTAATGTTAATGATACAGAAGAGAAAAATATTGTGAGTGCTTGTGGTTTGAAAATAATAATACAGAAGTAGTGTCTGCCTATGTTACATGGGTATGATTTTTAGATGGGATAAAGGACTTCAAGTGGAAGTCTTCCAGTTGATTGGTGTGGCATTGGTTCTACCCAGACATTTATCAATAGCCAGATGTTACTAAAATGATTAATGTAACTGCAAATACAGCTAAATGTTGCAGCTTAACATTTATTTGTGGTTTTCCTCCATCATAAATAGTTATATGTTGGATATTGGATCATTTAATTGTCACTGCAATTTGTTAGTTTTCCAGTTAATGACAGAAAACATAGAACACATCTATTTACATTTTATTTCATCTGAACTGCTTTACAGGTAAAGATTACTAAGTGCCATACCTAAGGGAATCAGCATATCACTGGATTGAGGCATTTGGTAGACAGAAAAAAATCACTAGATAGCTAGACCAGGATATTCCAAAAGAGATGACAAATGCTAGTCATTTGAGTGGATTGTACTTGGTCCAATATTGCAGAACAATTCTCAGTAAGTTGTTTATTGTTGTTGTTGTTTTAGAAATATATTGAAGGAAGAAAGTATGCCCATAGTAGCGATAATAGATGAAGACCCCAGAAAATGTTTGGGTAGTACCACTGGTGCACCTGAGGCCAGCTTGAAAACCTTTTCCCTTCATGATTGTTACCAGAACTGGAAGTTGAACTCATGTGGTGAGAGGCCATGGTCCAGTAGGAGTCAGAGGAGTTGTCCATGGACAACCCCTAGTTCTTTGTTCTTTTAATGAAAACATTCAGTTCGGGAAGATTATGACAGTCCAGTTGTTATAAATGGAGAAACATTTAACACAAATACCTTGGTTACATTAAAGGTCTTTTTACTTTCCTTCATGAAAGTTTATAAACCAACTGAGGCTCAAACCTAATCTGAAGTAATTGTCAGTTTGATTTTTGACAATCTGTTGTTATAATAGCATTGTTGTCAACTTAACAAGCCATAATGTGGGTATACTTGATAATCAAGACAACATTCAAGTTGAATAAAGGTGGTTCACTAATCAGTGAAGCTTTTTTTAGCCAGATATATGTGAAGTATCAACATATATTATTGTATAGATGCAAAGTTGCAGCCATCTGCTAACTAAGACAACTTAAAGCAACTTGGTCACAGTTTAGTGTAGGAACATGACACAACCACTGATCTGTATTTTTATGTTACAACATCAGTGTTGACTCATGAGTCAACATATTGTTTTTTATTTACACACAATTAATGAATATAACTGCATGCACAGTTTGAAAATAAATTAGTGTAGTTTTTGAGCTCAGGAAGGTTAAAAAGCTAGGAAAAATATTGCAACACTATTATTTTTCCAATTTAAACAAAAGTTTTGAAGGGCAGCATTTCACATAATATAGTGGTCAGAGGTATCAAAACCACTTATTGTTTTACTATCTGTAGTTAAGTAGTTTTTGCCTTTTTGAAGCAAAAAAGAAAAGGAATTGTTAACTTTACAAACTGTGAACAATTCACTTTTAAAGCTATGTACAAGTTGAAACCTTTTCAGACATGCTAATTATTATGGAAACATTTTTCAGAACTGTTTTTGTAGCATGGTTTATTTTTTACTGATGATTATATTTTAAGCTTTATTCTGCAATATTTAGTGCGATTTATTATTTCATATGTAAGTTTTTTCCTGCACATTTGTGGCCAGAATGGTGTAATAACCACTCTTACAAGTCGAGAAAAATGATTTGAAATTATGAAAGGCCTTCTTATGTTGAAAACCAGATGATCTGCCTTCTCACCAGATCAACTTTTTGGGTTAAACGTTTTAGTATTGTATTGAATGTCAAGTATTATGTTTTAGTCTTGTGTTGAATGTTAAGTCATGGGAATTTAAGACTTATTTGCTTAATACTGGGATAATTGGTAGCTTGTATTGATACAATGTGCAACACACACACAAGTATCATAGCTCACATCCAACTTATTCATTAATCATTATCCCCTTTTAGGATACCATTTAACTGCAACATAAGACTTGAAGTACAGACGTTTAAAGGCTTGTAACAACTCTATGTGATGCCATTTATGCAGTTTGTATACAGTTAAAAGGAATTAAAAGTAACACTAAACAAGTTCATAAATGTGCATATGCTTTATCCGGGAATTTTTATTATATTTCAGTTACACAAACTCCTGCTCAACAGCTGCCAACCAAAGGCCGACGTCGGACTATACGAGACCCTGAATTTTTAAGATTTTGTCAATCTGCACAGGAGTAACACCTTAGGTGGATTGACAACGATAAATAAAGCTAAAAGTGAAAGCTTATACTGCAGTGAAATGTATACAGCTATGGAGGCAGTGCTAAACACGTTTAATATATACATCTCAGCATGCAGTGTAAACTATTTCTTTTAAGACACGTGAAAGTAAAAATCATTGCAGAACTTACTTGTTGTACTGCAATTTGTTTCTTGTTAAAAAAAGTATTTCTTAAAAAATTATGTTGCTTTGTTCTTTGAAACATAATGCACTATCATTGACCAGACCCTGACCCTAAATGTAACATCGATCGTTAATGCATATAAAAATAAGATTCACTTTCTTTCTGACACTATTTTCAAAAATGTAAATCTTGTATCCATAAATAACAGTTTATTTCTGTGTAAGGTCAGGATTAACTGCATGTTGGTGCATAATTTCACCTAAGTGTATTTTTTTATTTGAAAAAAAGTTTGACATATCATACAAACAGTTTCCATCTTTATAACATAACTTTAAGTGTAAAAAGGGAATTAAAAATGAAGCAGACATAGTTAAAAAACATATTTAATTCCAAAAGGCATTACATCATTTTTATACACTTGAAAAGCAATTAACTAAAAAAAACAAGCTATGAATTTTTTCTTAAATAAATATACTTAAAAAAAACAGATGACTGCAGCATGACTTTTGAGTGTTCATTGTCATTTTCAAAGATTGCATCCTTTGTAAACATGTCCACCCATTGAAGAACCCAGCTCTGTAAGCATCCACTGAATGTCCTGGAAAAAAAGAGGAGTCATTTAGCATTGGATTCTAAGCTGATTTTTATGCCTAAACTATTAATATGTGTATAATACACTGGAATTTTTAACTCGTGCAATAAACCAGCAGACCCGGATCTGGTAGAGCAATCATTAGTGTGTTAGCTCTAGGTACAGCAGGCCCCAGGTTCAATCCCAGGCCGCAGCATACCAAGCGTTAAAAATGGTAGTTGTGTAGCTCCCTTAGAAATGCTCTAACAAATATAATAGGAGTTCCATGACTGGTTGATCTGGTGTCAGGATAATGTGACTGGGTGTAGTTTCATTCCAGGTGATCATGGCATGCTGTACAGTGAAGGTAGCATTATATCTCCTTCAAGTGAACACTGTCTCCGGATAACTGAAATACTGTTTGGGTCGATAAACACAATAAGCAAAAACCAGCAGATACAAGTAACTCTAATCAGTAAATTAAGCAATAGGTCTTTTGCACAAAAAATGTAAAATTCAGATACAAATGATTCATACAGTGTATTACACAATCGTTTCAACTGTTCAACTTCTTACAATTTCTGTTATGCAAAATCTATGTATGCTTACATTATACTTTTTTTATCTGGTAGGCATTCCTTTGAGATATTACACACAAGTTGAATACATGGTCATGTGTATATAAACAAACAAATAATTTAGATTTAGGAAAGTAAACTGCTATTGTCAATGTGTTTGTTGGGTTTATCTTCAATTCACCTGTATATCAATTATCTAGATACTGTGTCCACTTGATGCTGTATGGTGCTGCCTTCACTGTGTATACCATGTTGTGAACACCTGGCATAATACCAAACCCACTAACATTATCCTGACACCAGATCAACCAGTTGTGGAACTACCCTTATATTTGCTTGATCTGGAGTCTCACTCTACCGACAGGGCTACTACCTTGTCTTGCTCCCTAAGTAGACCCAACCAACATTGATAGCCTGCCATGCTTCTGTGAAACAATTCCTAACAAGTGGGATGAGAAGTGAACTCTTTAGCTTAATTTGTACATTTTGCTTATACACTCCTTAGGCTCTGATTTCCAAGTCAAGAATGATTTAAAGTTAAGGCTGTCATATGTAAGACCATAACTTAGGTAATTTACATCTTGATAATAATGCAATTTTAATTGGTAAGATAGTAGAATAAAATGAACTTACTGGCATTTGACTGAAGTACATTTTCTTGGACCATTGTCCGCTTCACCATGTCATCAAGGGGTCAACAGCTACAGCAAAGGGTCTACGTGGTTGATTGAGTCATAGGGAGGCCATTCAGTTGGGTCCAAAGCGAAATAAGACAGTTTTGTTTTCCTAATGAATAGTACAAGACATAAATATATTTACAAGCATATTAAGTTCTTATCCACATTTATTCACAAACTAAAGGATGAGCTCTAAGTGTTTAACAGTATATTTAATTAAAAATACAACCAATTAGAAAGGAATCTGTTAGGAGTATTAAGTTAAATCCAACACAGTGACCTTAATTCACCATACAAAAAGCAAAGCATGAGAAACTAGTTTATAACTGATTATTTTAAATTGGACATTATTATAGCTAGTATGATTAATACTATTTTTTAATAGTTTGCTTTCAGAAAAAGCATTTTAATGCTATGAGGGGATTGGATTTTCATTACTAATGCTAGTGAGTTTTTTATCACCAAATAGCCAGTTTTGTATGCGCACACAGGGATTCAAAGACAGCTAACCACCTGCAGTGAGGGTCTGCACTATATGCCTGGGGCTCACAGTAAATAGGTCTCTGAGCAGCAAAGAGTTAACTAAATAAAGACGGAATAAATCTGTGGAGGTGGCAAAATCAAAATAAAGAATCCTTACACATATTTTTCTTATTCTTCAGCAAATCATTATGACCATCTAGATTCTTCTTAGCCCTCTGACAAGACTCCAGTCCCATTCTCTCCTACTACTCATCCTCATGTCCAACCTTCATTTTTATAATGGCTTTTCTTTAGTGTTCACTGGTGCCACAATTGAAGACATCTAAGAAAGAAAAGAAAGTCTAATTAACACAAATGCATAAGTTTTTGCTTAGACACCAGATAAATAATTTGGTAAAACAGGCAGAAAATGACGATAGCAAACAAAGACTTCTTTACTGAGTTACAAATTAAAAAAAAAACAACATTTTTTTTTGTAAATCTAGGCATTTAAAAGCAAGGAAGAGCCACTGCTGGCATTGGTACTACAATGGGGGAGTTACAGTCAAAATGGCCACATTACACATGCAATTTAAAATATATAAAGAATGCACAAAAATGTAGAAATTAATAAATACTTAAAAACACTGAATTTTCACCTATATTCTCAAATAAGCTGGTCAATTTGGCTGTGTAAAAATATATTATGGCTTAATATAACTACTGCCAGATGGGACTAGTGCCAATTACTTTGTGCCAAGATTTAAATTAGTGCAATAATATTGAAAGAATTTTGCCCTGTATGCTAGCTTGCACATGTATTAGCAATTGCATGCATCCCAGTTTGTTTTCTTAAAATATTTGGTCAAGTTAATGTGTAAACACCATAAACTAAAAATGTTAAAAACAATGCTTATCAATTCTGGTCTTGGCATGTACAAATACGATATTGTAAAACAATATTTTTAAGCAAATGTGTGTTTTGAGATTCCCCCTAATCATGAACATCTGCAAATAAAGCCGACTTTTTTCATGATTAGTGACTAAAATTGAGCATTCGACACTTGCTTTCACTTTGGCCTCGTCTGCAAGCACAAAACACACTTAAAATTACTAGAATTCGTGTAGAATCATGTAAAACTTTCAAATATTTAATGCAAAATAATATTTACTTACGGTCTCCAGCGACTCCAACGGCCATTGTTCTCGTGAAACTTCGCGACCTCACGTTTATCCGGCGCGATAAGGCTAATTCATTTCCCGAATTCATTCGTTTTTATTAGCTGACCTACGGACCTCAATAAACTACATTTTTGTGCAATTTACTTTTTTAAAAAACATAAGCAAATGTGTTAAATATGTAATTATGAATTAATAATTTATTTTTAAACAGATATGCTTTATTCCCAGTATTCCCGTATTTGTTACTCAGGTGTGTCCCTTTAATGTCATCCTAACGACTCACGAGCCCATATCTGAAGTTAATTGCCTTTTCAATGGCATTTCGAAAACATAGTCAAGTCTCCGTTAAGCACTTGTGTTATCAGAAACAGACGAGAAGTTAAAGGTAATACCAAGTTATAGCCTACTTTCAAGCTACTGTTCATTCGGTCGACTTAGAGTTTACCCCATGGTCAGTGTGTGTATTCGTTAATCCCGTACTATGGCAGCTGACACATGGCGTTGGGAAGTCATATAACTGACCCAAATAACACTCGCAGGTAACCAATTATACACATGGGTGGAGTGGAACAATTCGAGGTAGATTTCTTGCTCAAGAAAGTTAGCGGCGACTTGACCGTGGCTCGAACCATGGACCACATGATCAGGAGTCGTGTGACCTACCATTGGACTATTCCACTCCTCAATAGAGGACCAGAGAAATGACCAATGCTTTGACGTTTAACTAACGCTTATATTCAACAACACGTATCTGTTTTTGTTAATTCAGGTTTTAATATTACAAGTAATATAAATATATCTGCATATTGCAATGTTTGCATCATCATCGAGCTGTAGCTTAACTGACACAGCGTAAAACGAACAGATAACACATACTTGTCACTATAATATTAAGGCAGTGAAAACGCTTTGCAGTGGTGTCAGATGTTGTGGCTACTAGCCTCTGTAGTAGATTTTATGAGATACACAGATATGTTCGTCAAAAAAGCAAACATTCTTTCTAATGTAACAATATCTGTAGCGATTGTAATTTATATATTTTTAAAACATTTACTATGGCCAGCTAGTGCTTCTGAACAGAAAGAAAAGTGTACACTGTTGTCTGATGCGTCATGAAAGAAAAAGGGAAAACATGCCAGCCTTAAGGGAAAATAGAAGATAATTTGTTGTCAATAAGGTTAAGGCTATTGAAGTTATCTCTTGTTGGTGCATGTTGCCTTAAGTCATTTCTTCACAGTAATTGATGATGTCAGTGACTTTACGATAACCAAATCTCGATAGAGCGTGTGTTGACACAAAACAGCCATTTAGGTTTGCATATAATGAGAGAGGATGGGTTGCATTGAACCTGGTAATTTAGCTGCGCGGCATTTATAACATGTCACTACTTTAAATAAACAAAAATGATTATTAAACATCTGTCAACGGAAACTCTGAAAAAGATAAGGACAACTTGTAAGTAGTTCCATCTGTGTTTATAAGTGCATCAGTGTATGATTGCACTGTGTGACGTTTATCCACGAACACAATGTTGTGTTTCAAATATTAAAAAGTTGTAATGTATTATGCAATCATTTCTATTTGCTTGATTCCACTTTCTTTAAAATGATCAGTACACTTTTTCCACCGATAAACCACCTGCACCTTTTTCTTTATACAATAAAATTGTCTTAAAAGACGGATTTCTTATTTATCAACACAATGCCAATCGAATTTCTTGTTTTTGTTGTACCTATGACTTTTCCGACATGTTTTAAATCGCATTGAAATTCCAAATCGAATGGACAAAACCACTTTTTAATGTTAGTATTAACGATAAGCCATACGTCAATATATGTGGTATATCTGAAATGTAAATATAATTTCAAAAAGTAATAAATGACTTTTGGTTCAGCTGGAGTAGCTTTGGTTATAGGTGCATATCTGTAGTGAAAATTAGTTCTCAATGATTTCACATATAGAGAATACCAGGTTAGTGTTGATATAGATAAATGTTATCATGCGAGGCTAAGAAAATCAGAAAGCACGAGGCTTGCCGATTGCTTTCTGATTTTCGGGCCGAGCATGATAACATTTATCTATATCAACACTAACCTGGTATTCTTTTTATCCCACCATCAACAGCTTTTCAAAGGGAAACATTTAAATTTACCGCTACTGCTCCTCCCTTACATGATCTGACATTCTAGAAATAGTTCTATTTTACAATAAAAAATAAGACAATAAAATGTTATTTCTTTTATTTTATTTGCGCTATACATAAGGTTGTAATTTTATTGATTACGAGAACTAAAAATAATGGTTAGAAAAAAAGAACAACAAAAATCACACCCTCGTGTAAAGTTATACATGTAGTGTGTAATGTCAAGGCCGTGTAAGAGTAAAGTTGCTACGCACTTGGCATTAAGAAACGCGAATTACATTCGAGGTTTGTGTGTATTTGTGGATGTAACAAACAGTAGTTCATGGATTTAAATTGTTGATGACATTGAAATTATGAACATTGAATATAGCTCTTTAAAATTTCGAAGATAGTCTGTTGTGTTTTTGACAGGGTGACTTGCGAAATTTGGAGAAATGTTGGGATTGGAGGTGGTGGGTTGGTGTTCATGTTTACGTCTAGAAACTGTGATTTTTTAGCACATTTGTCCAGATCTGTGCAGTCAGCTGTATTTGGTTCGACTAAACATCGAGCTCTATCTAAACCATTTGAATGTTCATCATGTAACGACATTTGATCATCAGGGTCTGTCCTAAGATTAGGCAGATGGTTGCAATCTGAGACAGTCACCACAGATTCAAGATTAATTCCCTTCTCAAAAATGTTCGGATTAAAGCCAGATTTTGCCTCGAAATCCTCGTAGCTCATCTCTTCAACACTGCTTAGGTTTTTACACGATTCTTCATCACATTCTTTCAATTCACACTAAATTACATCAAAACAACGGGGACTCGCATGATCTGACATTTCGACATTTCTTTTATTTTTGCAGACTACAAATTCGTACTTTTTTTTAATTTTATAACTATTACTAAACAATTTTAATCATGTTCCTGTAATACATGTTGTTTCATTTTTCTGATAGATTTTGTTGTTGTCGTTTTTTTCTAATTTTCTATGTCATTGTTAAATAAAACTTCGGAAAATTGCGAGGAACTGTACGGCTAGCTCAGTCGGTTAAGACGCTGTTATTTAAGTGTTCAATCCTGCAGGACAGAGATCGAAACCGCTCTCATCCTTTCTTTTTTGTAATAGCCTCTTAACCAATCTTCATATTTTTGGGGTGACCACAAGCATAATTACGGGATAAATGAGTTTCGTTCTCGTAAACCTGATCGTTTCGTCAAAAATGTAGTCCGGCTTAGAGCAGGTGCGCGAATATCGGTTGATAAAGGTCATCTTTATCACACGGTTAAATCAACCGATATTTACAGAGATGGTGAGATAAAATTCATTCTACCAGTCTATTGAGACCTTTCCATGCGTTTGTCCCCACCCAATTCTTGAGTATTAGAAAGATACTAATTTTGTGTCAAACACCGCTGTGCCACCTAAAACTACTCACTTTCTTTGAAAATAAGCCAAATGCTTGACATGTATATGCGAGGTCGCTTTTTTCAGTTATTTGCCACTCTGTTAAAATCTCGAGATATATTATGTATGGCTATGCAATCTTGATTTATTATGTAATAGTATTTTGGTCATTTACCATCTATGAGCGCTTTGAATATTTTAGCAAGTTCATTTTTAAAAATAATAATTCTGGTAGCAGCTCATCCATTACAGCAGTATAGACTGAGGATCAGTATAATTTTGTCGATGTAATTTTGAAAAAATTGAAATAAAAACAAAACAATTAAATAACATTCATGTTTTAGGATTCAAACTACAGAAATCTTGCATGGCAGTCTAGGGCTCTACTGTCCTCGACTAGAGAACCCTTGCATGGCAGTCCAGTGCTCTACTGTCCTCGAATAGAGAACTCTTGAGTGTCTGTCCAGTGCTCTACTGTCCTCGACTAGAGAATTCTTGCATGGCAGGCCAGTGCTCTACTGACCTCGACTAGAGAACTCTTGCATGGCAGTCAAATGTTCTACTGACAGTGACATTTCGACATAGCCTTGATATATTTTGACAGGTTTAAACAACCGCTTATCAGCTCATTTGAATTATAGTTCAATCGTTCCGGTTTTGCCAGCTTGTTTTACCTAATCCTTCATGTCCCTAACTGTTTGTACCAATTACATTGTATTGAAGTCCGGTGCGGCAGCTAATTGCCCAATAATATTTGTTGGGTGCCAGTTTTGCAAAATGCGGTTTTATTATTGTTATTTGATATATATTAATATCTTATTAGAATAAACATCGCTTTATATGCATACCAAATACAAGCTTTTAAGATTTACCGACTGAAAGGTAGTAAACATATATATGCACCCATATTACACACATAAAGTTTTTACAAGTAGAGCAACGATCAGGCACGCTGACAAGGGATTACACTGATAAGTCTAACTTGTTCGTCATCCTTACCTTTGCCAATAAATGTTTCCACTGCTACATTCTTATTACATAAGATACCCTTGCTATAGAAGATATAATGTGTGTTTAAAATGTGTAAACGATTCTTTTTGTATGAATATAAAATATTTCCTACTTTACTCATGCGAATATTTAGTTATCTGCATATAATTCAAGTACCTTTTACCATTTTTAAACAGATCGTTTTCGAAAAGAAGGTTTTCGGAGAGAGAGATTTTGCCATGCGACTATACCAGTCTTAAAGTCAATCGACCTCTACGTGTACATTTTCTGGTATAAATGATGTCTATTACTCTTAATTCCAAATTTTCTCTCATTACCATATTGTTAAAACAATATAAAATTTCCTCTCATAGTAAGTAAGAGTAGTTATTTGAATCATTGCATGACTAATAGGCGCCGCTCTAGAGAGCGGTGTCCCTTATAGACGTTTTAAATGAGACGAAAGTGTAGCAGGCAATAACAGGAAATCGCAGTTGTTCTGTGAGACTCTTTTCAGAGAAAAGGGTCCAGTATTCAACTTTCAACAGTGTAGCTTGCAATTATAAAAAGGTAGGAGGCATTAATAGGAAATCGCTGCTGTTTGGCAATTTCGTGTTTAACAAAAGAAACAGAGTGTGCTAACTTTAACAATGCAGTTCGCAATTACAAATATAGCAGACAAAAAAGAAAGCAAATTAGCAGAAACTATTTTTCCATCAGAGTTACGGTTCATTGCTCTCATATATTTATGCAGTGAATCTTAAGTTTAGGAGGGTGTATAGTTCCCAGGAGAATCGTCTTAAAAGTGCATGTTCTCTGACTTAGATTTCTCACATCCGTGTTACTCATTATTCATTGTTTATATCTCAACAACATTTAAATAAAATGGAATACGTTTACTTAATACCGATAGAGATATCTTATTTGTGGTAGCAAGCCATGACCTGACATAATACCATTAGTAAAAAGTACAATGAGAGGTCAGCATTACAAATTTACCATATTTCTTAAGTATAACTAATCGTTTTTCTTGATGCAGATTGTTTAATATATAATTTTAAAAATAACCTTTTTTGTAATAGGTTATTTATAAATGCTTAGACTTATGTATTGGTAAACAGTATTCACCAGGCACTCGTTTTCGTCGATGTTCGCCTTTCACTTGGGTGCTACATATGTATTACCAAAGATTGTAAGGTCCGCCGCATACAGTACTTGTTACTTTAAAGTGTAGTAAAATGTATACAAGAATATTAAGCATAGGGGATATGATAGAGCGCTCTTATACAAAACCATCTGAGTTCGAGTCTCGCAATGGGTATTTTTTAACTGAATAACATTTTACTTAAGCATGCCTAGTTTTTAAAATTGTATTTCGTGGTATTTTCGTCTGAATAAAAGTTTCTAAATGTTTTGTGGCTGTTGTTTTTACGGGGATATATAACTTGTTTTTCTATTCTTCGTGGCCTAAAGAAGCACGTGAACCACACCTTAAAGTGAACAGCAACGTTGATACATTTGGCATTTAAATCGACACCAATTAATATTTTTAACAATGTTAGGTGAATGTAATATAAAAAAGGATAACCTTAATTCATGCACACAAATAAAGCCGAGGTTGGGGGTTGGGGGGGGGGGGGTGCTCCATTATGACGTGTCACTGGATATGTTCTCTATGTCCCACGTTGTTTGTGACCTCCCTAATGTCGCTTGACTCAGAACACTTCGACTAAAGTTTCTTATGGTTTCTGTGATGTGTACCGTTAGAAACAGAACTGGAAGTTCGTAGATTATTTTGAAAGATACAAATGTATCAAGCGTTAGTAATAACCTGTTTCATCTCCAGCAAATCCGTGTAATGTTTAAGACTGACATTTACCTTGACATATTTTTGCGCATGCACAGTTTGTAGCTTTGTTAGGTCAGGTCGTCGTTAGATTTCAAGATGGCAGCGACACAGTAATGATCTGCATATTATGTATAGGGTTAAACACTGTATAGATGGATTTGAGCATAATATATATTAAACTTAACTATTATGCTAGTGTAAAACCAAAACTCCAAGATGCAAAACAAAGAACACAAACAATATAACTCTATATTAGCTTTACCATTCTTAACGTGTTTGATATACAAAAGATAATTTGAAGCATGTAAAGTTAAACTATTTCCAGATTTCTCTCTCTCTCCCTCTCTTTCTCTCTCTCTCTCTCTCTCTCTCTCTCTCTCTCTCTCTCTCTCTCTCTCTCTCTCTCTCTCTCTCTCCTCTCTTGCTTTACTTTAGATATTTTAAAAAGGATATTGATATTTTCTCTCCAAAAGCTTTCATTTCTGGTAGTTTATCATCCTTATTAGATTTATCGGTGTATCGGTGTTTACCGAATAGTGAAGCTAGCATACACTGTACATTTTCGCTAGCATAAACTGTACATTGTACATACAGGTACGAAAGATAAAATGAATGTTTTTTGTTGTCATTACTCGTATCATATTGAATGTAAAACCATATTATTCACGTATATTTTTTATAAGTTGCAGAAGGAAAGTAATGAACATGTGCCTAACTTGCAGCAGCTATATAGAGTGTTGTTCAATTTTAATGTTTGTTTTTTGACATTAAGTAGAAAAAGATCCTATAAAAACACAACCTATTAAAAATGAACCAGCAGAATCTTAGAAGAACCCACCCAAATAAATAAATATACTACAACAGTTACAGCCTTGGCAGGACCTGCTGGACAATCATCCAATGTTTACAATTATATGTCCAGCCTGTTTACATCTAAACTATATGCACAGGTAATTATAAGATATAACAATTTATGGACATTGATTTGATAAATAAACCACTTCTAGAGCGCGTAGAAATACAACATCAAGTGAAACGTGCTACACATGATGTAACCAGTCTGTAATCTGACCCTTGACCTTCCATTTATTTCCACGGCATTGAAGGCAGAGGCATGTTTTTGTAAAGGGTTGGTTATCGTACAGAAAATAAGATACGGCAACCCATTCTAATTGACATACAATGAGACTACTTTCCCGAAACAATAGCGGTTAGCGCTAAAGATTATTGCTGTACACATTTTATCAAGGCATGGTGGGTAAGAGCACCGGCATGATATGGCAAATCGTCTGACTGTACAGTCTATGTATGCACCGTCTCAGCTACTTCCTTTTCCGTCCAGCATTTTAGATTTGCAAGCACAAATCATTTTGTCTTACGATTTCTTTTTGTAAATTTAGTAATTAAAAGTTGTATTTACAATGTAATCGCTGATTTATAGCTGAAAGATTGCATTAGTGTTTAATTGTATTACTACTAGTTTAAATTGCATCGATGGTTTAAATAGAGTGATATTTTTATTGGATACATAGACCTGGATACACGAGTTTTTTTTTGTGTGTCGTTGTTTCTTAAATTGTTGGAGTTTTTTGAAAGTCTATTTTTGATTTAATGTGGATTAAGTCGAGGTGAAGTATCACTTTTGTTTTGTTCAGTCGATGCAAGGTTATTAATTGATAAGTTTGTTTATTTTGCTTTCGAGTATTTTTTTCAGGCGAAGTTTTTATGTAGTTGCTTAGGTGTTATTAACTTTTGTTTATCAAATATTATGTTTTCCGAATCTTTCGTGTTGCTTTTGTGTTCATTTAAAGAAATGCCTAAACCTAAACGGATCCATCGTGCGCCTAGTGCCTGGGATGGTGAGGAGGCTGAGGCGTCTGGACAGGGTAGAGTTGGTGCAAAAAGAGGCAGGACAGTGGCAAGGGATCTAGGGCACGTGCGACAAGCAGGAGCGAGCCATTGTCAGAAGTTAGTGTTGGGAGCGAGCCGGTGTCGGAAGTTGGTGTGGGGAGCAAGCCTTTGTTGAAAGGTGAACTGTCAGGCCAGCGGCATCAAGTCTGCCCTATTCGCCGAAAGGTAATGTTTTTGTTTTCAACCAACAAGTAGCTTTAGTAAGTGTGCATGCATATATTGGTTTCAATGTTTCACAGGCCATAAAAACAAAATTGTAAATGGGCAATACATAGAGCTGGCCCAGCTTCTAGAAAACCAGCCGGCTGTTGATGACAGCAGGCGCTTGGAGCTGTCCAGTTCTGGTGAATTATTATTAAGGCCAGTACATGCTAGCAGAACTATCCACACAATAGAAGTTTGGACTGATGCATTTTTTATTTATGCTCCGATTTTTCTGTCGGTGCATTCGCTTAGAACTAATGAAATTTCGAAGTACATGGCAAACATTAGATTGGCTGCTAGTCGCCACCCAGGGCCAGGTTGTAAGCATTATGACCAGCAGTGTGAGATTAAAGATGGCTGCTTATCCAGCAGGTATATCTTTTGGGCAGTTTGACCGAGAGCTTTGGGTGGTTTATGTTGGGGCCTCTACAAATTCGGGTACATTGTTCACTCCTACAGTTAAGAAGTGTTTTGACTTTAATTATAGATCGTGCGTGAGGTCACAGTGCCCATTTAGACATGTTTGCATAACTTGTGATACTGCTCATTTTTACAGGCGGTGCACAGTTAGCAGGGATTCAGGTCAGTTTGTCAGGGAGGCTGGACCAACTCGAGCTGCTGTTTCTCAGGACCGAGGGTGGTTTAGACCTATGTCAAGGACTGCCTTTGTAGCCAGAGCCAGATCTGGTTCTCAGGGAGGCTGGACCAACTCGAGCTGCTGTTTCTCAGGACCGATGGTGGTTTAGACCTATGTCAATGACTGCCTTTGTGGCCAGAGCCAGATCTGGTTCACAATTTTAACTTACAATTGGGAGTCCCTCCAGTCAATGTAAAAGTTCTGAATCATGTTAATGTTTGTATCCAAATAGAGTGAATGCGGCTTTATTAGATGGGGTTTTTAAAAATGATTTTCGCCTTGGTTTTTAGGGGTCATAGAGGTAGTCATGTAGCAAGAAATTTGAAATCTCCAAGTTTAAATCCTGTAATGTTGAAAGAAAAACATTGTAAAGAAATGCGTTTGGGCAGGTTTGCAGGACCCTATGTTGATTCACCAATTTCTAATTAAAGAATTTCTCCAGTCGGCTTAGTCCCTAAATCCGATGGATCTTACAGGCTTATAACTCATTTGCCGTATCCTGTAGGTGCCAGTGTTAATGATGGGATAAGTGATGAGCTCTGTGACATATACTTCATTTGATTCAGTGGTTGGTATGATTTTTTAACCTGGGTAGAGGCGCATATTTGGCAAAAAGGGATATTTAATCCGCTTTTCGTATATTGCCTATTTCGCCACTTGACTATTGCTTGCTGGGAATTAGGGATGAAGAGGGTTTGATATATATTGATAAGTTTTTGCCGATGGGATGTAAACTTCCTTGCTCTTTATTTGAGAAGTTTGCGACATTTCTACACTGGTTGGTCAGTTACATATCTGGGCAATTTACAATGGATCATTATTTAGATGACTTTATTTTTTGTGGAACTAAGAATATTCAGAACTGCAAGTCGCTTGTTGAGACGTTTGCTATGGTTTGTGGTTGGCTCGCGGTCCCTCTGGCAGAAGAGAGATCGGTCGGCCCAGTACAAAAATTGATATTTTAGGGTAAGTAGTAGATTCTGTTTCAATGTCGGTAAGAATTCCTTTGCACAAAATCGAGGAATTAAATGCAACAAGCGTTATGTCTACCTTTATTTCTCTAAAGTGAAAGCTTAATGTTTCATTAAATATGAAAGAGTGGAAGCTGTTCACCCGTGGGGCGTTGATGTTCCTTCAGACTCGAATCTCCCAATAATGAATAACACAGCGCTTTCATTTTAAGTATTTAATGAAGACGAATGTTGGATCATATTTATCGCATAACTAAAACATCTGCTGTTGTTTTATTAAAGCCTTGATCTGGAGCGACGTCGTAACACAAAACGACGTCATGCTAACAAACATTTGCGACAAATAAGCGGGCTATCAAAATTAACTACTAAGTGTAATTGCATGTACTTATATACAAAACAGTTGAGTGCTGCTTATTCTACTGCAACCACCGCCTTCAGACCTTAAATAGCAGGTAATCTACATGTTCTGCTATAGGAGCTGCTTATTCTCTGCAGCAACCACCGCCTACTATACATGTAGTAACAGTTACATACAGCATGTTATTTTCAAAACTTCCTCTGACTTAGAAATGCATTACTACAATCTTTTGTATCCTCATTTTCACTTGCAATTATTTTCACTATGATTTATTATAATAAATTACTCGTTTTTTATACTACATGGTTATTGCCGCTATTCTCAACGTTGTTGTTATTTTAAGGGTCGCTAAGTTAGCAACATAAATGCGGAATCGATTTTCCTTCAGACGTTCTTAAGCAATTCCTGTTTATGCTTATTGAAACAGATTTTGTGTGAAAACTGTTCACTATGGCTTTAGATTTTTACCATCCAATTAATGCTGGACCGTCTTTCCTAGATAGGAATGCATATCTGGTTGTTTACGATCTTTGTTAACAAATACATTGTTCCAATTATTGTTATTATTGTTATTACTGTAGATTAAAATTCATTGTCTGAAATTCGCTTTTCGAGCAAGTATTAAGTAAGTCAATGATAGGTTCTGTCTACAGAAATGCAGTTATTTGGCTCGTGCTATGTAATTAAAATTAAACGTTTAAAACTAAGCTTAGTACAAAAAATCAACAAGAAAAGCTGACCGCCGCAGCCGGAATTAGAACCGCGGGCTTCTTGTTTACCGGTCAAGCGGCTTGCCACCACACCAACGCGGCAACGCTACTCTTTTATAACGTTACCAACTCAACTCAAGTCAAATTTATTTAACTAAATACCGCTCTAAGCGGTTTATGAGCAACTTAGCATACGATTCAAATAATTACAAATTCCAGTGCAAATAAATCATCTACAAAAAGCACGGTAAATCTATGATAAAACTATTAAATGCATGAATGTTTATATCTATGACATAACGTGTAAACTTAGCGTCTCATGATCTTAATTCAATTTTACATTTTGTGTGCCATATGTAAACGCCGTTTTTTTTTAAATTTGCTTCATGAATGAAGGTGGTTCAAAATATTTAAGCATTACGAGTGATGTGTTGTAGATCAGACATATTTTTACATTCAGGACTTTGGGCGACAAAGATATGATTGATGATTAAATCCAGAAAAGGTAATACATTATTATAAGGGTAATATTATGAACTAGCTTTGTTTTTGTCGATGGAGTTGTTTGTCAATAAAGCTTTGTATAGAAAACATAAATCTAAAATTGGTAGCTAGAAGTCTGAATGCTAATTGATGATGTATCTATTTGCATATTGAAAGATTGCTATTATAGAATCAAATCTTAACTGACACGATGAGACATAGAAACATTTGAAAACAATTTTATGAAACTTGTAACATTGACAAAGTTTGATAAAAGACAGGAATAAGTGTTTCCCAATTAACAGTTACTTATATACCATAGCATCAATAGCATAAGGAAATAATTTAAAAAACAACAGTAAAACAAATAGCATACACTTTAGTAATTAGAATAAAATGTGTCACTAGTTAGTGTTTTATAAGTTAAGACAATTGTGTCAAAAGTACAATACAACAATTAAAAAATCAGGATATATGTAATTTGTTTTAATTTATTATGAATATAGAAGAACAGAAAAAAAATGGTTTAACACTAAGATGTGCGAATAAAACATGCAAGCATTTTTTTGTATGAAAATGCATTATATTTAAGTATTTCGATATTGTGTTTGTTTAATTGTTCTTTTAATTTTATTTAATAATATTTGGATGTTTGTTGAAGTAATTTTTCTTAGAAAGCTGAACACAAAAGTAAAAAGTGCATTTCATCGCTTATGTCAGTTGAATTACAAAGTTGACATTTTCTATTGCTGGTATCTAATTTTTTCTAACGACCTGTCTCAATAGGCAAGTAGTGGTTAGCTGTTCTATGTTTTATGAGTGTGCAATAATCTTTCTTTCGAAGTGAAAACAGATAGTGATCAAGTTCATAAGTTTCTTTAAATATTGAATAATTAATTCCCTTTGGAGAGTTTGGAGTGAAGCGTGCCATTTTTTTTGTATTGATATGTATTTTATATTTCTATTTTTCATTGTGTCTTCATATTGCCAAATATCAGGTCTACCTATCTCGTTTAATATGTTTATGATATTGTGTATCCATTTAGACTAGAAGTTTGGTATTTCTAGCACTAAACGATACATTCTATAAGTGAACTTTTTGTGTTATCAGTAATTAATCTATGCCAAATTCCAACAACTAATATATTTCTAGGCTATTTCCACTCAGGTTAAAATTAACTTGTTGCATATTTCAAAAATCAGTACTTTTGTTTTATCCAAATTAATATTAGCTTCCATGTTTTACAGTAGGTAAAAAACCATCAAGACATTTTTGTAGGGAAGTCTTATCAGCTGCTATTAGAATGGTATCATCTGCATATGAAAGTGTAAGAATCTGAGCTAATTATAAAATTTCTGTATTGAAGTTGATCAGATTGATTCCTGTATTGTTCTTGTCTAATAAAAAATCTTCTAAATCATTAAGAAAAAAAGAAACTAGTATATGAGAAAGGGTTCCTCCTTGCCTTACTCTAATGTTGCGACTAAAATATCGTGCTTGTAAATAATTAGAATCTTTCCCATTGTCTTTATTTACATTGAGTATTTGGATACAAGATTTTATATTTAGGTACATGTTATATATAGTTTTGAAAAAGCTGCCGGCAATATATAGCTTAGAAGCTTTTGCCCCATTCCTACACACCATTCTGAATCAAAGGCTTTACTAAAGTCTATAAAACACAAAACAATCCTTTTTTATAGAACCTTAGTATTTCTATTATAGAGTTAAATGAAAACATGTGGTCAGTGGTGGAAAAATGTTGCGGAAACCAGATTGCTTTCCTTAAAGTATATTGTTAACAGTTAAAAAACACATTAAGCCTGCCATTCAGAACTAATACAGCAAATAAGGGTGATTGGCCTGTAATTGTTTGGGTCTTATGAGTCACCTTTGTTATTGTAAATGGGTATGATTATTCCATCTGAAAAATTTGATGGAATATAAGTAGACTTGATCTAATTGAGGTTGTTTACATATTGTGGAATCATCTTTTCTGCAGATTGCTTTATATGCACATTTACAACATTATCCCTACCAGGTGATTTATTTTTTTCAGATTTCTGATGCATTTGTGTATTTCTTGTTATGTAAATGGCATGTTTAGGCAGGATTGATTCTGTTCATTTAACAATTCGTTTTCAGTTTCAAAGTTCTCATTTCTATCTTCTTATTGCTCAATTCTTATATTGTTAAATTACGAGACTCTAAATCTGGTTGCTTGACTTGTTTGTTTTGTTTGTTTGTGTGTGTGTGTTATTTTTACTTTCTATTTTATTTAAAACCCTCCAGAAGTCCTTTTGCATCTTATGCACATTTTACGTTATATTGATTAATTTTGTTTATAATGTCTATTTATGTACTTATTCATTTTTTTTATAAATGTTTGTTGCACATTTTAAGGGGCATTTATTTTCTTCAATGTGATGTTTTGTATAGCGTTTTCTTTCTTTATGATACAATTTCTTTGCCTTGTAACACTTATACTTTTTAATATGTGTTCTATAAGTTAATTTTGGTTTAGTGCTAAATATTTTTCTGCATTTGTTACAAAGGGTTGTGATAATCTTTATACAATATTATTTTTTATTTTCTTGTGTTATATTTCTGTGTGTGGGGTCTGTTAGTGTACTTTCCAATTGTTTTGTATCTATGCTATTTACATACAATTGTTGTTTGTCTAGATCCCGGGTTGTTTTTATTTGATTATATTGTGTTATATTTTGTATATTTTCATATTGTATCTGTAAGTCACATTTTAGAACTGAGTGTCCATCTAAATATTTATCATCAGGTCTTCCACTTGGAATTGTGTTATCATGTTTTAGGCTTTGACAGAGCATAAATAATAGTCAATGGTAGAAATACCTCTGAAAGAACAATGCTCCCATAAGAGATTACATATCTTAACGTCACTCTTTTAGTCACCTTTCGGCTATTACGATAATTGGAGCATGGTACTCATTCATAACAATTCGAAAATTAACATAACAAATTGAAAGCAGATCGGATGATAATTCCTATAAAATGACATTTTTAAAAACAAATCAAAGATTCCAAACAAGGTACCTGGGTTTGTTTAATTTCGTTAATCGCAAAGGCCTAACTTAACATCGTGCCATTGATATGATGTCATTTTAATAGGACACATGTTTTCTGGAGGAAAATTTGATTATCAGCTATTGCGATTGTTTACACAACGATGAACTGGCTTTCACTTGACTGAACATTGCTTCTAAGGCCAGTGTTTAAAACATATATTTAAAGGAAGTGCAAACTGTAATCAGCATTTTAACATTTTTTTTTTCACAAAAAGCATGACCCATGGTTTTGAGTCTCATGCACATAAAAACAAACATAACAGAGGATCTTGGTGGGAAAGACTGTGAACAATCCTAAATACACGTTTGAACTTGATGTTACCAGTTGATAGAATTTACATGTAACGAACTGGTACATGTACATGTAGCATGATCGCGTATCGTCGTACTTGTCTCATTGATCATGTCTTATCAAAGGTTGATTAAACATGGTATCGGACAGTTTGCCTATATTAAACACACTAACTTTCGTTTAAGGGTATTTGGTCAAACTTTTTGCATAAACCCATACTTAAGTCGTTATAAGGACGATCTTGAACATTAACTTTATTGCTAGACAGTACTTATCGCGAATTATATTCTAAATGTTCAGTCTTTCCAACTCTATAAAAAATCGCGATAGTAGTCTCTGCTAAAAATAGATATCGAAGTCAGAGCGGATTATGTCTATTATGTGCTTCACGTGTTTCAAGTGTAAACATAACTATATCTGCAGCGTGGCTCGGATAGGAAACACCTGCTTGAACTGATGATTGGGGATTTAGAATTGACTGGTCACACAGATCTTTGGCATCAAATGAATAGCATTTTGCAAGACCTTTTCAGGTACCAATTATTTATTGTATTATTCCAGAAAAAACTCTTTTTGCCCAAACTGTCGGATACCACCCTTAAATCTGCTTAATATAAGATAATTTCATACTGGAGAAAAGGATTTAAAAGCATTCAAACATAAACAAATGCATCACGTATTTACATGTAAATGTTCAACAATACTGAAATCTTTCAAATCACATTACCAAATATCGTCAAATCCTTTGAAAATATTTATCATTAACAAACGAACAATGATTATCCGCCAAGAAACCTTATTTCTCAACGAAAGTTTAATGAATTTGATTAGAGTTTTGTTATAGACAAGTACAATGTAATTTGTTTTACATATGCGTTAATATAACAAATAATGAAGCGTAAAAACAATTTCTTCAGTGATTAAATATGCCAGTTGTACGTTCAATATATTCTTAAAACAAGAAAATATTAAGGCTGATCAATGTACAACATTTTGAATTATCTGTATGAGGTGATGAATTCAATATCGGTCTCATATTGTATCAAGCTACCTTTTAATATTATCATACATTCACACTTAAACGTGTTATTAATATTAATAGAAATGAATAATACATATTGAAGAGGAAGTTACGCTGTAAAGTCAAAGAATCAGCGTCGACCGATGAAACTATCTACTGGCTGCAATACGCCTTACCATGTAGATCCTTATAAGCAGAAAGATAAAGAACTGGTAAACAAAAATATCAAGGTTAAATAATAATAATAATAATAATAATAATACTAATAATAATAATAATAATAATAATAATAATAATAATAATAATAATAATAATAATAATAATAATAATAATAAATAAGAAGAAGAAGAAGAAGAAGAAGAAGAAGAAGAAGAAATGAAGAAATGAAAAGAACGAATGGATAAATGATGGATATATATATATGGTTATGCAGGACTGTGTTGGCTTGTACGCACATTTATTAACAAAACTAATCCACAAGATGAAGAATTCTGATTTGTTAACATTCTTGTCCAGACATTTACTGGCATGCCTGTCAGTTGTTATTGTCCTGACATGTCCTAGCAAGTATGTCAGCTGTTATTGTCCTGACATGTCCTTGCACGTCTGTCAGTTGTTATTGTCCAGAAATGTCCTGGCACGCCTGTCAGTTGTTATTGTCAAGACATTTACTGGCATGCCTGTCAGTTGTTATTGTCCTGACATGTCCTAGCAAGTCTGTCAGCTGTTATTGTCCTGACATGTCCTAGCAAGTCTGTCAGCTGTTATTGTCCAGAAATGTCCTGGCACGCCTGTCAGCTGTTATTGTCCTGACATGTCCTGGCACATCTGTCAGCTGTTATTGTCCTGACATGTACTGGCACGCCTGTCAACTGTTATTGTCCTGACATGTCCTGGCACGCCTGTCAGCTGTTATTGTCCTGACATGTCCTGGCACGTCTGTCAACTGTTATTGTCCTGACATGTCCTGGCACGTCTGTCAGCTGTTATTGTCCTGACATGTCCTGGCACGCCTGTCAGCTGTTATTGTCCTGACATATCCTGGCACGTCTGTCAACAGTTATTGTCCTGACATGTCCTGGCACGCCTGTCAGTTGTTATTGTCCTGACATGTCCTGGCACGTCTGTCAACTGTTATTGTCCTGACATGTCCTGGCACGCCTGTCAGCTGTTATTGTCCTGACATGTCCTGGCACGCCTGTCAGCTGTTATTGTCCTGACATGTCCTGGCACGCCTGTCAGCTGTTATTTTCCTGACATGTCCTGGCACGCCTGTCAGCTGTTATTGTCCTGACATGTCCTGGCACGTCTGTCAGCTGTTATTGTCCTGACATGTCCTGGCACGTCTGTCAACTGTTATTGTCCTGACATGTCCTGGCACGCCTGTCAGCTGTTATTGTCCTGACATGTCTTGGCACGCCTGTCAGCTGTTATTGTCCAGACATGTCCTGGCACGTCTGTCAGCTGTTATTGTCCTGACATGTCCTGGCACGTCTAACAACTGTTATTGTCCTAAAATGTCCTTGCACGCCAGTCAGCTGTTATTGTCCAGACATGTCCTGGCACGTCTGTCAGCTGTTATTGTCCTGACATGTCCTGGCACGTCTGTCAGTTGTTATTGTCCTAAAATGTCCTTGCACGCCTGTCAGCTGTTATTGTCCTGACATGTCCTGGCACGTCTGTCAGTTGTTATTGTCCTAAAATGTCCTTGCACGCCTGTCAGCTGTTATTGTCCAGACATGTCCTTGCACGTCTGTCAGCTGTTATTGTCCTGACATGTCCTGGCACGTCTGTCAGCTGTTATTGTCCTGACATGTCTTGGCACGCCTGTCAGTTGTTATTGTCCAGTCATGTCCTGGCACGTCTGTCAACTGTTAATGTCCAGACACGTCCTGGCACGCCTCTCAGCTGTTATTGTCCTGACATGTCCTGGCACGTCTGTCAGTTGTTATTGTCCAGACACGTCCTGGTACGCCTCTCAGCTGTTATTGTCCAGACATGTCCTGGCACGTCTGTCAGCTGTTATTGTCCTGACATGTCCTGGCACACATGTCAGCTGTTATTGTCCAGTCATGTCCTGGCACGCCTGTCAGCTGTTATTGTCCAGTCATGTCCTGGCACGCCTGTCAGCTGTTATTGTCCAGACATGTCTTCGCACGCCTGTCAGCTGTTATTGTCCTGACATGTCCTGGCAAGCCTGTCAGCTGTCATTGTCCAGTCATGTCCTGGCACGCCTGTCAACTGTTATTGTAAAGACATGTCCTGGCACGCCTATCAGTTGTTATTGTCCAGTCATGTCCTGGCACGCCTGTCAGCTGTTATTGTCCAGACATGTCCTGGCAGGCTTGTCAGCTGTTATTAACCAGACATGTCTTGGCACGCATGTCAGCTGTTATTGTCCAGACATGTCCTGGCACGTCTATCAGCTGTTATTGTCCAGTCATGTCCTGGCACGCCTGTCAGCTGTTATTGTCCAGTCATGTCCTGGAACGTCTATCAGCTGTTATTGTCCAGTCATGTCCTGGCACGCCTGTCAGTTGTTATTGTCCAGACATGTCCTGGCACGCATGTCAGCTGTTATTGTCCAGACATGTCCTGGCACGCCTGTCAGTTGTTATTGTCCAGACATGTCCTGGCACGCCTGTCAGTTGTTATTGTCCAGACATGTCCTGGCACGTCTATCAGCTGTTATTGTCCAGACATGTCCTGGCACGCCTGTCAGTTGTTATTGTCCAGACATGTCCTGGCACGCCTGTCAGTTGTTATTGTCCAGACATGTCCTGGCACGTCTATCAGTTGTTATTGTCCAGACATGTCCTGGCACGGCTATCAGCTGTTATTGTCCAGACATGTCCTGGCACGCCTGTCAGTTGTTATTGTCCAGACATGTCCTGGCACGCCTGTCAGTTGTTATTGTCCAGACATGTCCTGGCACGTCTATCAGCTGTTATTGTCCAGTCATGTCCTGGCACGCCTGTCAGTTGTTATTGTCCAGACATGTCCTGGCACGCCTGTCAGTTGTTATTGTCCAGACATGTCCTGGCACGCCTGTCAGTTGTTATTGTCCAGACATGTCCTGGCACGCCTGTCAGTTGTTATTGTCCAGACATGTCCTGGCACGCCTGTCAGCTGTTATTGTCCAGACATGTCCTGGCACGCCTGTCAGTTGTTATTGTCCAGACATGTCCTGGCACGCCTGTCAGTTGTTATTGTCCAGACATGTCCTGGCACGCCTCTCAGCTGTTATTGTCCAGACATGTCCTGGCACGCCTGTCAGCTGTTACTGTCCAGACATGTCCTGGCACGCCTCTCAGCTGTTATTGTCCAGACGTGTCTTGGTACGCCTGTCAGCTGTTATTGTCCAGACATGTCGTGGCACGCCCTTCAGCTGTTATTGTCCAGTCATGTCCGGGCACGCTTGTCAGCTGTTATTGTCCAGACATGTCCTGGCAGGCTTGTCAGCTGTTATTGTCCAGTCATGTCCAGCAACGCCTGTCAGCTGTTATTGTCCAGTCATGTCCTGACACGCCTTTCAGCTGTTATTGTCCTGTCTTGTGCTGGCACGCCTGTCAGCTGTTATTGTCCTGACATGTCCTGGCACGTCTAACAACTGTTATTGTCCTAAAATGTCCTTGCACGCCAGTCAGCTGTTATTGTCCAGACATGTCCTGGCACGTCTGTCAGCTGTTATTGTCCTGACATGTCCTGGCACGTCTGTCAGTTGTTATTGTCCTAAAATGTCCTTGCACGCCTGTCAGCTGTTATTGTCCTGACATGTCCTGGCACGTCTGTCAGTTGTTATTGTCCTAAAATGTCCTTGCACGCCTGTCAGCTGTTATTGTCCAGACATGTCCTTGCACGTCTGTCAGCTGTTATTGTCCTGACATGTCCTGGCACGTCTGTCAGCTGTTATTGTCCTGACATGTCTTGGCACGCCTGTCAGTTGTTATTGTCCAGTCATGTCCTGGCACGTCTGTCAACTGTTAATGTCCAGACACGTCCTGGCACGCCTCTCAGCTGTTATTGTCCTGACATGTCCTGGCACGTCTGTCAGTTGTTATTGTCCAGACACGTCCTGGTACGCCTCTCAGCTGTTATTGTCCAGACATGTCCTGGCACGTCTGTCAGCTGTTATTGTCCTGACATGTCCTGGCACACATGTCAGCTGTTATTGTCCAGTCATGTCCCGGCACGCCTGTCAGCTGTTATTGTCCAGTCATGTCCTGGCACGCCTGTCAGCTGTTATTGTCCAGACATGTCTTCGCACGCCTGTCAGCTGTTATTGTCCTGACATGTCCTGGCAAGCCTGTCAGCTGTCATTGTCCAGTCATGTCCTGGCACGCCTGTCAACTGTTATTGTAAAGACATGTCCTGGCACGCCTATCAGTTGTTATTGTCCAGTCATGTCCTGGCACGCCTGTCAGCTGTTATTGTCCAGACATGTCCTGGCAGGCTTGTCAGCTGTTATTAACCAGACATGTCTTGGCACGCATGTCAGCTGTTATTGTCCAGACATGTCCTGGCACGTCTATCAGCTGTTATTGTCCAGTCATGTTCTGGCACGCCTGTCAGCTGTTATTGTCCAGTCATGTCCTGGCACGTCTATCAGCTGTTATTGTCCAGACATGTCCTGGCACGCCTGTCAGTTGTTATTGTCCAGACATGTCCTGGCACGCCTGTCAGTTGTTATTGTCCAGACATGTCCTGGCACGTCTATCAGCTGTTATTGTCCAGTCATGTCCTGGCACGCCTGTCAGTTGTTATTGTCCAGACATGTCCTGGCACGCCTGTCAGTTGTTATTGTCCAGACATGTCCTGGCACGCCTGTCAGTTGTTATTGTCCAGACATGTCCTGGCACGCCTGTCAGTTGTTATTGTCCAGACATGTCCTGGCACGCCTGTCAGCTGTTATTGTCCAGACATGTCCTGGCACGCCTGTCAGTTGTTATTGTCCAGACATGTCCTGGCACGCCTGCCAGTTGTTATTGTCCAGACATGTCCTGGCACGCCTCTCAGCTGTTATTGTCCAGACATGTCCTGGCACGCCTGTCAGCTGTTACTGTCCAGACATGTCCTGGCACGCCTCTCAGCTGTTATTGTCCAGACGTGTCTTGGTACGCCTGTCAGCTGTTATTGTCCAGACATGTCGTGGCACGCCCTTCAGCTGTTATTGTCCAGTCATGTCCGGGCACGCTTGTCAGCTGTTATTGTCCAGACATGTCCTGGCAGGCTTGTCAGCTGTTATTGTCCAGTCATGTCCAGCAACGCCTGTCAGCTGTTATTGTCCAGTCATGTCCTGACACGCCTTTCAGCTGTTATTGTCCTGTCTTGTGCTGGCACGCCTGTCAGCTGTTATTGTCCTGACATGTCCTGGCACGTCTAACAACTGTTATTGTCCTAAAATGTCCTTGCACGCCAGTCAGCTGTTATTGTCCAGACATGTCCTGGCACGTCTGTCAGCTGTTATTGTCCTGACATGTCCTGGCACGTCTGTCAGTTGTTATTGTCCTAAAATGTCCTTGCACGCCTGTCAGCTGTTATTGTCCTGACATGTCCTGGCACGTCTGTCAGTTGTTATTGTCCTAAAATGTCCTTGCACGCCTGTCAGCTGTTATTGTCCAGACATGTCCTTGCACGTCTGTCAGCTGTTATTGTCCTGACATGTCCTGGCACGTCTGTCAGCTGTTATTGTCCTGACATGTCTTGGCACGCCTGTCAGTTGTTATTGTCCAGTCATGTCCTGGCACGTCTGTCAACTGTTAATGTCCAGACACGTCCTGGCACGCCTCTCAGCTGTTATTGTCCTGACATGTCCTGGCACGTCTGTCAGTTGTTATTGTCCAGACACGTCCTGGTACGCCTCTCAGCTGTTATTGTCCAGACATGTCCTGGCACGTCTGTCAGCTGTTATTGTCCTGACATGTCCTGGCACACATGTCAGCTGTTATTGTCCAGTCATGTCCCGGCACGCCTGTCAGCTGTTATTGTCCAGTCATGTCCTGGCACGCCTGTCAGCTGTTATTGTCCAGACATGTCTTCGCACGCCTGTCAGCTGTTATTGTCCTGACATGTCCTGGCAAGCCTGTCAGCTGTCATTGTCCAGTCATGTCCTGGCACGCCTGTCAACTGTTATTGTAAAGACATGTCCTGGCACGCCTATCAGTTGTTATTGTCCAGTCATGTCCTGGCACGCCTGTCAGCTGTTATTGTCCAGACATGTCCTGGCAGGCTTGTCAGCTGTTATTAACCAGACATGTCTTGGCACGCATGTCAGCTGTTATTGTCCAGACATGTCCTGGCACGTCTATCAGCTGTTATTGTCCAGTCATGTTCTGGCACGCCTGTCAGCTGTTATTGTCCAGTCATGTCCTGGCACGTCTATCAGCTGTTATTGTCCAGTCATGTCCTGGCACGCCTGTCAGTTGTTATTGTCCAGACATGTCCTGGCACGCATGTCAGCTGTTATTGTCCAGACATGTCCTGGCACGCCTGTCAGTTGTTATTGTCCAGACATGTCCTGGCACGCCTGTCAGTTGTTATTGTCCAGACATGTCCTGGCACGTCTATCAGCTGTTATTGTCCAGACATGTCCTGGCACGCCTGTCAGTTGTTATTGTCCAGACATGTCCTGGCACGCCTGTCAGTTGTTATTGTCCAGACATGTCCTGGCACGTCTATCAGTTGTTATTGTCCAGACATGTCCTGGCACGGCTATCAGCTGTTATTGTCCAGACATGTCCTGGCACGCCTGTCAGTTGTTATTGTCCAGACATGTCCTGGCACGCCTGTCAGTTGTTATTGTCCAGACATGTCCTGGCACGTCTGTCAGCTGTTATTGTCCAGTCATGTCCTGGCACGCCTGTCAGTTGTTATTGTCCAGACATGTCCTGGCACGCCTGTCAGTTGTTATTGTCCAGACATGTCCTGGCACGCCTGTCAGCTGTTATTGTCCAGACATGTCCTGGCACGCCTGTCAGCTGTTATTGTCCAGACATGTCCTGGCACGCCTGTCAGCTGTTATTGTCCAGACATGTCCTGGCACGCCTGTCAGCTGTTATTGTCCAGACATGTCCTGGCACGCCTGCCAGTTGTTATTGTCCAGACATGTCCTGGCACGCCTCTCAGCTGTTATTGTCCAGACATGTCCTGGCACGCCTGTCAGCTGTTACTGTCCAGACATGTCCTGGCACGCCTCTCAGCTGTTATTGTCCAGACATGTCTTGGTACGCCTGTCAGCTGTTATTGTCCAGACATGTCCTGGCACGCCCTTCAGCTGTTATTGTCCAGTCATGTCCGGGCACGCTTGTCAGCTGTTATTGTCCAGACATGTCCTGGCAGGCTTGTCAGCTGTTATTGTCCAGTCATGTCCAGCAACGCCTGTCAGCTGTTATTGTCCAGTCATGTCCTGACACGCCTTTCAGCTGTTATTGTCCTGTCTTGTGCTGGCACGCCTGTCAGCTGTTATTGTCCTGACATGTCTTGGCACGCCTGTCAGCTGTTATTGTCCTGACATGTACTCGCACGCCTGTCAGTTGTTATTGTCCAAAAATGTACTAGCACGCCTGTCAGCTTTTATTGTCTAGTCGTGTCCAGCAACGCCTGTCCTAGCACGCTTGTCAGCTGTTATTGTCCTGACATGTCCTGGCACGCCTGTCAGCTGTTATTGTCCTGTCTTGTCCTGGCACGCCTGTCAGCTGTTATTGTCCTGACATGTACTCGGACGCCTGTCAGTTGTTATTGTCCAAAAATATACTGGCACGCCTGTCAGCTTTTATTGTCTAGTCATGTCCTGGCAGGCTTGTCAGCTGTTATTGTCCAGACATGTCCTGGCAGGCTTGTCAGCTGTTATTGTCCACGAGTGTCTCGACCCGCCTTTCAGCTGTTATTGTCCAGACATGTCTTGGCACGCCTGTCAGCTTTTATTGTCCAGTCATGTCCAGCAACGCCTGTCAGTTTTAATTGTCCAGTCATGTCCTGGCACGCCTGTCAGCTGTTATTGTCCTGACATGTCCTGGCACGGCTATCAGTTGTTATTGTCCAGTCATGTCCTGGCACGCCTGTCAGCTGTTATTGTCCAGACATGTCCTGGCACGCCTGTCAGCTGTTATTGTCCTGACATGTCCTGGCACGCCCTTCAGCTTTTATTGTCCAGTCATGTCCTGGCACGCCTGTCAGCTGTTATTGTCCTGACATGTACTCGCACGCCTGTCAGTTGTTATTGTCCAGAAATGTACTGGCACGCCTGTCAGCTTTTATTGTCTAGTCATGTCCAGCAACGCCTGTCCTGGCACGCTTGTCAGCTGTTATTGTCCAGACATGTCCTGGCAGGCTTGTCAGCTGTTATTGTCAACGAGTGTCGACCCGCCTCTCAGCTGTTATTATCCAGACATGTCTTGGCACGCCTGTCAGCTTTTATTGTCCAGTCATGTCAAACAACGCCTGTCAGTTGTTATTGTCCAGACATGTCCTGGCACGCCTGTCAGCTGTTATTGTCCAGTCATGTCCTTGCACGCCTGTCAGTTGTTATTGTCCAGTCATGTCCTGGCACGCCTGTCAGCTGTTATTGTCCTGACATGTCCTGGCACGCCTGTCAGCTGTTATTGACCTGACATGTCCTGGCACGCCTGTCAGTTGTTATTGTACAGACATGTCTTGGCCCGCCTGTCCTGGCACGCCTGTCCGCTGTTATTGTCCTGACATGTCCTGGCACGCCTGTCAGCTGTTATTGTCCTGACATGTCCTGGCACGCCTGTCAGCTGTTATTGTCCTGACATGTCCTGGCACGCCTGTCAGCTGTTATTGTCCTGACATGTCCTGGCACGCCTGTCAGCTGTTATTGTCCTGACATGTCCTGGCACGCCTGTAAGCTGTTATTGTCCTGACATGTCCTGGCACGCCTGTCAGTTTTTATTGTCCAGTCATGTCCTGGCACGCCTGTCAGCTGTTATTGTCCTGACATGTCCTGGCACGCCTGTCAGCTGTTATTGTCCTGACATGTACTCGCACGGCTGTCAGCTGTTATTGTCCCGTCATGTCAAACAACGCCTGTCAGTTGTTATTGTCCAGTCATGTCCTGGCACGCCTGTCAGCTGTTATTGTCCAGTCATGTCCTGGCACGCCTGTCAGTTGTTATTGTCCAGTCATGTCCTGGTACGCCTGTCAGCTGTTATTGTCCTGACATGTCCTGGCACGCCTGTCAGCTGTTATTGTCCTGACATGTCCTGGCACGCCTGTCAGTTGTTATTGTACAGACTTGTCCTGGCCCGCCTGTCCTGGCACGCCTGTCAGCTGTTATTGTCCAGTCATGTCAAACAACGCCTGTCAGTTGTTATTGTCCAGTCATGTCCTGGCACGCCTGTCAGCTGTTATTGTCCTGACATGTACTCGCACGGCTGTCAGCTGTTATTGTCCAGTCATGTCCTGGCACGCCTGTCAGCTGTTATTGTCCTGACATGTACTCGCACGGCTGTTAGCTGTTATTGTCCAGTCATGTCCTGGCACGCCTGTCAACTGTTATTGTCCAGACATGTCATGGCACGCCTGTCAGCTGTTATTGTCCTGACATGTCCTGGCACGCCTGTCAGCTGTTATTGTCCTGACATGTCCTTGCACGCCTGTCAGCTGTTATTGTCCTGACATGTACTCGCACGGCTGTTAGTTGTTATTGTCCAGTCATGTCCTGGCACGCCTGCCAACTGTTATTGTCCAGACATGTCATGGCACGCTTGTCAGTTGTTATTGTCCAGTCATGTCCTGGCACGCCTGTCAGCTGTTATTGTCCTGACATGTACTCGCACGGCTGTCAGTTTTTATTGTCCAGTCATGTCCTGGCACGCCTGTCAACTGTTATTGTCCTGACATGTCATGGCACGCCTGTCAGCTGTTATTGTCCTGACATGTACTCGCACGGCTGTCAGCTGTTATTGTCCAGTCATGTCCTGGCACGCCTGTCAGCTGTTATTGTCCTGACATGTACTCGCACGGCTGTCAGCTGTTATTGTCCAGTCATGTCCTGGCACGCCTGTCAGCTGTTATTGTCCTGGCATGTACTCGCACGGCTGTCAGTTTTTATTGTCCAGTCATGTCCTGGCACGCCTGTCAGCTGTTATTGTCCTGACATGTCCTGGCACGCCTGTCAGCTGTTATTGTCCTGACATGTCCTGGCACGCCTGTCAGCTGTTATTGTCCTGACATGTACTCGCACGGCTGTTAGCTGTTATTGTCCAGTCATGTCCTGGCACGCCTGTCAACTGTTATTGTCCAGACATGTCCTGGCACGCCTGCCAGTTGTTATTGTACAGACATGTCTTGGCCCGCCTGTCCTGGCACGCCTGTCCGCTGTTATTGTCCTGACATGTCCTGGCACGCCTGTCAGCTGTTATTGTCCTGACATGTCCTGGCACGCCTGTCAGCTGTTATTGTCCTGACATGTCCTGGCACGCCTGTCAGCTGTTATTGTCCTGACATGTCCTGGCACGCCTGTCAGCTGTTATTGTCCTGACATGTCCTGGCACGCCTGTAAGCTGTTATTGTCCTGACATGTCCTGGCACGCCTGTCAGTTTTTATTGTCCAGTCATGTCCTGGCACGCCTGTCAGCTGTTATTGTCCTGACATGTCCTGGCACGCCTGTCAGCTGTTATTGTCCTGACATGTACTCGCACGGCTGTCAGCTGTTATTGTCCCGTCATGTCAAACAACGCCTGTCAGTTGTTATTGTCCAGTCATGTCCTGGCACGCCTGTCAGCTGTTATTGTCCAGTCATGTCCTGGCACGCCTGTCAGTTGTTATTGTCCAGTCATGTCCTGGTACGCCTGTCAGCTGTTATTGTCCTGACATGTCCTGGCACGCCTGTCAGCTGTTATTGTCCTGACATGTCCTGGCACGCCTGTCAGTTGTTATTGTACAGACTTGTCCTGGCCCGCCTGTCCTGGCACGCCTGTCAGCTGTTATTGTCCAGTCATGTCAAACAACGCCTGTCAGTTGTTATTGTCCAGTCATGTCCTGGCACGCCTGTCAGCTGTTATTGTCCTGACATGTACTCGCACGGCTGTCAGCTGTTATTGTCCAGTCATGTCCTGGCACGCCTGTCAGCTGTTATTGTCCTGACATGTACTCGCACGGCTGTTAGCTGTTATTGTCCAGTCATGTCCTGGCACGCCTGTCAACTGTTATTGTCCAGACATGTCATGGCACGCCTGTCAGCTGTTATTGTCCTGACATGTCCTGGCACGCCTGTCAGCTGTTATTGTCCTGACATGTCCTTGCACGCCTGTCAGCTGTTATTGTCCTGACATGTACTCGCACGGCTGTTAGTTGTTATTGTCCAGTCATGTCCTGGCACGCCTGCCAACTGTTATTGTCCAGACATGTCATGGCACGCTTGTCAGTTGTTATTGTCCAGTCATGTCCTGGCACGCCTGTCAGCTGTTATTGTCCTGACATGTACTCGCACGGCTGTCAGTTTTTATTGTCCAGTCATGTCCTGGCACGCCTGTCAACTGTTATTGTCCTGACATGTCATGGCACGCCTGTCAGCTGTTATTGTCCTGACATGTACTCGCACGGCTGTCAGCTGTTATTGTCCAGTCATGTCCTGGCACGCCTGTCAGCTGTTATTGTCCTGACATGTACTCGCACGGCTGTCAGCTGTTATTGTCCAGTCATGTCCTGGCACGCCTGTCAGCTGTTATTGTCCTGGCATGTACTCGCACGGCTGTCAGTTTTTATTGTCCAGTCATGTCCTGGCACGCCTGTCAGCTGTTATTGTCCTGACATGTCCTGGCACGCCTGTCAGCTGTTATTGTCCTGACATGTCCTGGCACGCCTGTCAGCTGTTATTGTCCTGACATGTACTCGCACGGCTGTTAGCTGTTATTGTCCAGTCATGTCCTGGCACGCCTGTCAACTGTTATTGTCCAGACATGTCCTGGCACGCCTGCCAGTTGTTATTGTCCAGACATGTCCTGGCACGCCTCTCAGCTGTTATTGTCCAGACATGTCCTGGCACGCCTGTCAGCTGTTACTGTCCAGACATGTCCTGGGACGCCTCTCAGCTGTTATTGTCCAGACGTGTCTTGGTACGCCTGTCAGCTGTTATTGTCCAGACATGTCGTGGCACGCCCTTCAGCTGTTATTGTCCAGTCATGTCCTGGCACGCTTGTCAGCTGTTATTGTCCAGACATGTCCTGGCAGGCTTGTCAGCTGTTATTGTCCAGTCATGTCCAGCAACGCCTGTCAGTTTTTATTGTCCAGTCATGTCCTGACACGCCTTTCAGCTGTTATTGTCCTGTCTTGTGCTGGCACGCCTGTCAGCTGTTATTGTCCTGACATGTCTTGGCACGCCTGTCAGCTGTTATTGTCCTGACATGTACTCGCACGCCTGTCAGTTGTTATTGTCCAAAAATGTACTAGCACGCCTGTCAGCTTTTATTGTCTAGTCGTGTCCAGCAACGCCTGTCCTAGCACGCTTGTCAGCTGTTATTGTCCTGACATGTCCTGGCAGGCGTGTCAGCTGTTATTGTCCACGAGTGTCTCGACCCGCCTCTCAGCTGTTATTGTCCAGTCATGTCCTGGCACGCCTGTCAGCTGTTATTGTCCTGTCTTGTCCTGGCACGCCTGTCAGCTGTTATTGTCCTGACATGCACTCGGACGCCTGTCAGTTGTTATTGTCCAAAAATATACTGGCACGCCTGTCAGTTGTTATTGTCCAAAAATATACTGGCACGCCTGTCAGCAGTCATGTCCTGGCAGGCTTGTCAGCTGTTATTGTCCAGACATGTCCTGGCAGGCTTGTCAGCTGTTATTGTCCACGAGTGTCTCGACCCGCCTTTCAGCTGTTATTGTCCAGACATGTCTTGGCACGCCTGTCAGCTTTTATTGTCCAGTCATGTCCAGCAACGCCTGTCAGTTTTAATTGTCCAGTCATGTCCTGGCACGCCTGTCAGCTGTTATTGTCCTGACATGTCCTTGCACGGCTATCAGTTGTTATTGTCCAGTCATGTCCTGGCACGCCTGTCAGCTGTTATTGTCCAGACATGTCCTGGCACGCCTGTCAGCTGTTATTGTCCTGACATGTCCTGGCACGCCCTTCAGCTTTTATTGTCCAGTCATGTCCTGGCACGCCTGTCAGCTGTTATTGTCCTGACATGTACTCGCACGCCTGTCAGTTGTTATTGTCCAGAAATGTACTGGCACGCCTGTCAGCTTTTATTGTCTAGTCATGTCCAGCAACGCCTGTCCTGGCACGCTTGTCAGCTGTTATTGTCCAGACATGTCCTGGCAGGCTTCTCAGCTGTTATTGTCAACGAGTGTCGACCCGCCTCTCAGCTGTTATTGTCCAGACATGTCTTGGCACGCCTGTCAGCTTTTATTGTCCAGTCATGTCAAACAACGCCTGTCAGTTGTTATTGTCCAGACGTGTCTTGGTACGCCTGTCAGCTGTTATTGTCCAGACATGTCGTGGCACGCCCTTCAGCTGTTATTGTCCAGTCATGTCCTGGCACGCTTGTCAGCTGTTATTGTCCAGACATGTCCTGGCAGGCTTGTCAGCTGTTATTGTCCAGTCATGTCCAGCAACGCCTGTCAGTTTTTATTGTCCAGTCATGTCCTGACACGCCTTTCAGCTGTTATTGTCCTGTCTTGTGCTGGCACGCCTGTCAGCTGTTATTGTCCTGACATGTCTTGGCACGCCTGTCAGCTGTTATTGTCCTGACATGTACTCGCACGCCTGTCAGTTGTTATTGTCCAAAAATGTACTAGCACGCCTGTCAGTTTTTATTGTCTAGTCGTGTCCAGCAACGCCTGTCCTAGCACGCTTGTCAGCTGTTATTGTCCTGACATGTCCTGGCAGGCGTGTCAGCTGTTATTGTCCACGAGTGTCTCGACCCGCCTCTCAGCTGTTATTGTCCAGTCATGTCCTGGCACGCCTGTCAGCTGTTATTGTCCTGTCTTGTCCTGGCACGCCTGTCAGCTGTTATTGTCCTGACATGCACTCGGACGCCTGTCAGTTGTTATTGTCCAAAAATATACTGGCACGCCTGTCAGCTTTTATTGTCTAGTCATGTCCTGGCAGGCTTGTCAGCTGTTATTGTCCAGACATGTCCTGGCAGGCTTGTCAGCTGTTATTGTCCACGAGTGTCTCGACCCGCCTTTCAGCTGTTATTGTCCAGACATGTCTTGGCACGCCTGTCAGCTTTTATTGTCCAGTCATGTCCAGCAACGCCTGTCAGTTTTAATTGTCCAGTCATGTCCTGGCACGCCTGTCAGCTGTTATTGTCCTGACATGTCCTTGCACGGCTATCAGTTGTTATTGTCCAGTCATGTCCTGGCACGCCTGTCAGCTGTTATTGTCCAGACATGTCCTGGCACGCCTGTCAGCTGTTATTGTCCTGACATGTCCTGGCACGCCCTTCAGCTTTTATTGTCCAGTCATGTCCTGGCACGCCTGTCAGCTGTTATTGTCCTGACATGTACTCGCACGCCTGTCAGTTGTTATTGTCCAGAAATGTACTGGCACGCCTGTCAGCTTTTATTGTCTAGTCATGTCCAGCAACGCCTGTCCTGGCACGCTTGTCAGCTGTTATTGTCCAGACATGTCCTGGCAGGCTTGTCAGCTGTTATTGTCAACGAGTGTCGACCCGCCTCTCAGCTGTTATTGTCCAGACATGTCTTGGCACGCCTGTCAGCTTTTATTGTCCAGTCATGTCAAACAACGCCTGTCAGTTGTTATTGTCCAGACATGTCCTGGCACGCCTGTCAGCTGTTATTGTCCAGTCATGTCCTTGCACGCCTGTCAGTTGTTATTGTCCAGTCATGTCCTGGCACGCCTGTCAGCTGTTATTGTCCTGACATGTCCTGGCACGCCTGTCAGCTGTTATTGACCTGACATGTCCTGGCACGCCTGTCAGTTGTTATTGTACAGACATGTCTTGGCCCGCCTGTCCTGGCACGCCTGTCCGCTGTTATTGTCCTGACATGTCCTGGCACGCCTGTCAGCTGTTATTGTCCTGACATGTCCTGGCACGCCTGTCAGCTGTTATTGTCCTGACATGTCCTGGCACGCCTGTCAGCTGTTATTGTCCTGACATGTCCTGGCACGCCTGTCAGCTGTTATTGTCCTGACATGTCCTGGCACGCCTGTAAGCTGTTATTGTCCTGACATGTCCTGGCACGCCTGTCAGTTTTTATTGTCCAGTCATGTCCTGGCACGCCTGTCAGCTGTTATTGTCCTGACATGTCCTGGCACGCCTGTCAGCTGTTATTGTCCTGACATGTACTCGCACGGCTGTCAGCTGTTATTGTCCCGTCATGTCAAACAACGCCTGTCAGTTGTTATTGTCCAGTCATGTTCTGGCACGCCTGTCAGCTGTTATTGTCCAGTCATGTCCTGGCACGCCTGTCAGTTGTTATTGTCCAGTCATGTCCTGGCACGCCTGTCAGCTGTTATTGTCCTGACATGTCCTGGCACGCCTGTCAGCTGTTATTGTCCTGACATGTCCTGGCACGCCTGTCAGTTGTTATTGTACAGACTTGTCCTGGCCCGCCTGTCCTGGCACGCCTGTCAGCTGTTATTGTCCAGTCATGTCAAACAACGCCTGTCAGTTGTTATTGTCCAGTCATGTCCTGGCACGCCTGTCAGCTGTTATTGTCCTGACATGTCCTGGCACGCCTGTCAGCTGTTATTGTCCTGACATGTCCTGGCACGCCTGTCAGCTGTTATTGTCCTGACATGTCCTGGCACGCCTGTCAGCTGTTATTGACCTGACATGTTCTGGCACGCCTGTCAGCTGTTATTGTCCTGACATGTCCTGGCACGCCTGTCAGCTGTTATTGTCCTGACATGTCCTGGCACGCCTGTCAGTTTTTATTGTCCAGTCATGTCCTGGCACGCCTGTCAGCTGTTATTGTCCTGACATGTTCTGGCACGCCTGTCAGCTGTTATTGTCCTGACATGTACTCGCACGGCTGTCAGCTGTTATTGTCCAGTCATGTCCTGGCACGCCTGTCAGCTGTTATTGTCCTGACATGTACTCGCACGGCTGTTAGCTGTTATTGTCCAGTCATGTCCTGGCACGCCTGTCAACTGTTATTGTCCAGACATGTCATGGCACGCCTGTCAGCTGTTATTGTCCTGACATGTCCTGGCACGCCTGTCAGCTGTTATTGTCCTGACATGTCCTTGCACGCCTGTCAGCTGTTATTGTCCTGACATGTACTCGCACGGCTGTTAGTTGTTATTGTCCAGTCATGTCCTGGCACGCCTGTCAACTGTTATTGTCCAGACATGTCATGGCACGCTTGTCAGTTGTTATTGTCCAGTCATGTCCTGGCACGCCTGTCAGCTGTTATTGTCCTGACATGTACTCGCACGGCTGTCAGTTTTTATTGTCCAGTCATGTCCTGGCACGCCTGTCAACTGTTATTGTCCTGACATGTCATGGCACGCCTGTCAGCTGTTATTGTCCTGACATGTACTCGCACGGCTGTCAGCTGTTATTGTCCAGTCATGTCCTGGCACGCCTGTCAGCTGTTATTGTCCTGACATGTACTCGCACGGCTGTCAGCTGTTATTGTCCAGTCATGTCCTGGCACGCCTGTCAGCTGTTATTGTCCTGGCATGTACTCGCACGGCTGTCAGTTTTTATTGTCCAGTCATGTCCTGGCACGCCTGTCAGCTGTTATTGTCCTGACATGTCCTGGCACGCCTGTCAGCTGTTATTGTCCTGACATGTCCTGGCACGCCTGTCAGCTGTTATTGTCCTGACATGTACTCGCACGGCTGTTAGCTGTTATTGTCCAGTCATGTCCTGGCACGCCTGTCAACTGTTATTGTCCAGACATGTCATGGCACGCCTGTCAGCTGTTATTGACCTGACATGTCCTGGCACGTCTGTCAACTGTTATTGTCCTGACATGTCCAGCAACGCCTGTCAGCGGTTATTGTCCTGACATGTCCTGGCACGCCTGTCAGCTGTTATTGTCCAGTCATGTCCTGGCACGCCTGTCAACTTTCATTGTCCAGACATGTCATGGCACGCTTGTCAGTTGTTATTGTCCAGTCATGTCCTGGCACGCCTGTCAGCTGTTATTGTCCTGACATGTCCTGGCACGCCTGTCAGCTGTTATTGTCCAGTCATGTCCTGGCACGCCTGTCAACTGTTATTGTCCAGACATGTCATGGCACGCTTGTCAGTTGTTATTGTCCAGTCATGTCCTGGCACGCCTGTCACGTGCACACAGGTATTCCTGTTTGTACATTTTTAAGTCATACACATATCATTATGGGTCACCTGTAACGGCCGTTTTGTTTGTATGTAAGTTGTACTTTTGCGTGTGTGTTTTTCTTTAAATGCTTACTTTTGTCGAGCGTATGATGATTTTACTAGGCTTAATTCTAGATCAAGCTTTTGGATCCTTTGTATGTGCATGATTTTAATATTAAAATTAATTGTAAAGCACTTTTGAATGTATATGTATATGAAAAACTGCCATATAAATGTGGGGTATTAATAAACTATTAATTTATATTTGCAACTTTTTCGCAGGTTTTTGTTTATTTAAACACATTAAAGGCAAAAAATCATGATATGGAGATCGTCGAAGTTTCGTGAAGTTTTGCCAAGAACCGTTTTGGCATATTTTGTATTGTGGAAAACGGCAACCCTGAAAAAAGAAAATATTGAAGTGCTAGGTCTCTCTCTGTGACTTCTGTCCATTGAAAAGCCACACACTATGGAGTCTTTGATTTATTGTAGTCAATAAAATGAACGCTCTTATACACACTTACACGTCTTAACAAGTCTAGTTTAGCATTGAGATTCTCGCGTGATGTGTGCGCATTTTGAAGAAAAGGAGACAAATCAAATATTTAAGAAGTACTTAAGTACATGTATAAATTAATGTTAATCGTTTCATTTTCTTAATTCGTTACTCAAAACGTACATCAGGGAATGGACAAGATAAACAATGTTTTTTAGTTTACTTTAAACAACAGGAATGTCAATGGTCTAATATATTTATTCACTTTTGAGTAGAAGAAAAGTGTTACATTCAAAAGAAATGCGTGATAATAAAGTCGACCTCAAAAAATAAAAGTCTTTTAAATTTCCAAATACATTAATTCTGATTAAAATCAACGTTGTATTATCATGTCAGTAAAATGTGCAGTAAAATGATTTGTGTAATGTGGAACTTAAAACAACAACAGAACAATCCAAATGCTGCTTTAACTTTGGACATTAAATATACAAGTTCTAGCCCATACACAATATTGACATTGAATATAAACAAAATATATTTCATGTTGCCTTAGAGAAACTAAACAAGCCGTGACAGAAATCACAAACACGACTACTCTTACACTAGGCAGCTGTTTATATAATTTTTGATAAACGATATTTATTGGCGTCATTTCGTTGACGTTCTCGTAATTCAACTGCTGTCTGAAAGTGAAATTCACAGCTTTGCATGTGTCTACTTTTTATTTGACAGTACCGACAATCGTTAAAAATTAATGAGCTATTTTACTTAAAGACTATGTGGACATTTACTTTTATTGTGTATACAGTAAATTAACTGATGACAAAAATGTAATAAGTAAAATGAGTTTAAGTGCAATTGTTTTTGCATTGCTTCAAGATTCTCAAACAGGTGTCTGCATAGAAATCTATGAAAATATCCTACAAGACGTACGATATGTATAAACCGCTGAACTAGTACTTCTAGTTGATGCAGGAACTAGCATATTTAAAGTTCAAAGTTAAATGGATAAAAACATTGAGGCGGGATATTTAACAATCAGAGAAAAAGAAGTTATCGCCTTTGAACGTTCCGTCGGCACATAAAAATTATGCAAGACAAATAACAGTAAGCACCGATTAGAGCAACAGAACAAATACTGTTATTTAAACACACAGTAACAGTAAGTGCAATGAAATATTGAAATATGTACAATATGTACATATACACGGAATAAATGCCTCAGCTACTGTACAATGCCTGAAGGGTCAAGAGGTAAATCTGCTGGAAAGAAAAACAGAAAAAGAGCCAGAGAGATGACGTATTATTTGAGATTTGTCATGACGGCATATGATAGTCGTGATATGATTTAATGTAAAGATATGAAACACAAAGTAAATAAACTTTGAGAAAAAATGAAACTGACAGCAACTAAATATCAACAAAACCACAAGTCAGTATGTGAAGCTCGTGTGTTAAGGGTCCTTAAATACTAACCTAACAGACCGGCAGTACAAAAGACATGCAGAATTATAATGGCAGACAATATCACGATTGTGTTTATAGTGCATACTACTCACGTTAAAGGCAGTGAAGGCTACTCAAGTTGATTCATCTTTCAGATCACAACTAGATAGAAGGGAAGAGCACAGTTTAACAATAAATGTAAGGCTTGAAGTCATCGTTTTCAGGTAATCTCAAAGATCTGTGCAGTTATAGTTACATTTTATAGAAACACAGTACAATAGTCTAAATGGCACAAATCTGTACAAACCTGCCGATTGCTTATTGTGTTTGGATAGCCTTTGGAAGTTTTTATAAATGTGGTACTTTATCTGAGTTCCAAAGTTTTGCAAATAGATTGTTTCTGTTATCTTTAAACAAAAGGAAATATCAAATTGTTCATGTGAGCGAGTTTTAAATGCGCCAACACTAGACGGTTTTCACAGAAGTTACGATAAATGACAAAAGTGATCAACAATAATAAACCTAGACAAACCAGCAAACACGTTTTGTCGCTTTCGTAATTATTGTAAGGGAGACGAAGTCTAGGATTTTGGTATCCCTAACAGTAAAATAATTTTTGATAGACATTTTTCAAATGCTCTAGTGTGTTTGTCCGCTACAAACATAAGTTAGCTTTTCGCTGCTGCAAAGATATATTCAAAATAAATTACAATTTATACATCCGCAAATATCCCCTTTTCTGGACGTTACTGTAGGACAACTTTTCTATGGACTGTACTGCAGGACATTGTATTCTGTGGACGGTACTGCAGGGCAACTGTTCTATGGGCGGTCCTGCAGGGCAATTATTCTACGGACGGTATTGCAGGACACCTGTTCTGTAGACATTACTTCAGGACAACTATTCTATGGACGGTACTGCATTGCATCTATTCTATGGGCGGTACTGCAGGACAATTATTATGTGGACTGTACTCCATGACAACATTTACTGAGGACGGTACTGCAGGACAACTGTTCTATGGACTGTACTGCAGGACAACTGTTCTATGTACAGTACTGCAGGATGACTATTCTATGGACAGTACAGCCGGACAACTGTTCTATGGACTGTACAGCAGGACAACTATTCTGTGGACGGTACTGCAGGACAACTGTTCTATGGACTGTAGTGCAGAGCAACTATTCTATGGACAGTACTGCAGGACAACTGTTCTATGGACTGTACTGCAGGACGACTATTCTATGGACAGTACAGCAGGACAACTGTTCTATGGACTGTACAGCAGGACAACTATTCTATGGACTGTAGTGCAGAGCAACTGTTCTATGGACGGTACTGCAGGACAACTATTACGTGGACGGTACTTCATGACAACTATTCTGAGGACGGTACTGCAGGACAACTATTACGTGGACGGTACTTCATGACAACTATTCTGAGGACGGTACTGCAGGACAACTAATCTGTGGACGGTTCTGCAGGACAACTTTTCTATGGACGGTACTTCAGGACAACTATTCTATGGACTGTACTTCAGAACAACAATTCTACAGACTGTACTGCATGACAACTGATCTATGGACGGTACTTCAGGACAATTATTCTATGGACTGTACTTCAGAACAACAATTCTACGGACGGTACTGCAGGACAACTATTCTATGGACGGTACTGCATGACAACTATTCTGTGGACGGTACTGCAGGACAACTAATCTGTGGACGGTTCTGCAGGACAACTATTCTATGGACGGTACTTCAGGACAACTATTCTATGGACTGTACTTCAGAACAACAATTCTACGGACTGTACTGCATGACAACTGATCTATGGACGATACGCAGGACAACTTTTTTATGGACTGTACTGCAGGACAACTATTATATGGACGGTACATCAGGCGACTATTCTATGGACTGTACTTCAGGACAACTATTCTACGGACGGTACTGCAGGACAACTATTCTGGGGACGGTACTGTAGGCCAAATATTCTTAGGACTGTACAGTAGAGCAACTATTCTATTGGCGGTACTGCATGGCATTTATTCTTTGAACGGTACTGTGGAAGAATTATTTCATGTAAGGTACTGCAATACAACTATTTAATATACTGTACTGCAGGACAACTTTTTTATGTACCGTACTGCAGGACTATATCATGTACGGTACTGCAGGACAATTTTTTCATGTACCGTACTGCAGGACTATATGATGTACGGTACTGCAGGACAACTTTTTCATGTACCGTACTGCAGGACTATATGATGTACGGTACTGCAGGACAACTTTTTCATGTACCGTACTGCAGGACTATATCATGTACGGTACTGCAGGACATGAACTGTACTGTTTTCATAAGAGTAGCTAACATGACCAAAACAGTTATCGTTATTTATGTCGTTTTTCTTCTACTATAAAATGATTTCCACTTTAGTGTATTGTTTACACTGCTCTTCTCCTACCCCCCACTGGTACATCGATCTTCAAGCTCACAACATTAACATTTCCGTACATGTCTTATCTGATACTCTCTCTAAATCTCAGAATGTCCCAGTTCCAGAGTTGTACCAATTGGTTGGCATACCTCTAACATATGTCGTTTCATAAGAGACACATTTGTGAATATATATTTGCCATTGGCTCATAATGACGTTTTTTGTTGCTTTGGGAAAATAGGCATTTGAATATTTAAATTAGAATTATCCTTTATGTCGGCTAGATTGACATCTATGTATTATTAGTGTCAACAGTCCAGACATCACTTTTCGGCGTGTTATTATTCAACCCCAGGGTACTATTTGCTACAGTATTGTAAAGTCTTATATACATATAAGTATATGTTAAGTTAATAGGCAATGGGATTTTGTATTCGAAGTCATCAGTTATTGTGAAAGTGGCTCTTTATTTGAGCATTCTTAATAAAAAAATGGATAGTTTGTGTTGTACGAGTGTTAACACAACTATTTAACGCTTGATGTTTTCTATCCTTAGAGAGTCATATATTCCTCGGTATTTTCTTATCTCGACATTATTTAGTTTTAGTTATATATGTCCCTCTTTTTGTTTTAATGAAATGTTAATACGGAGAACCACATTCAGGTATAGATATAAACTGTCTAACTTAAAAATGATGATTTTCTCAAATTGTTAACACAACTTGAATGTGTTAATGTTTTCAAATGTGCAAGAATGGTGTATCGTTTAAAGAGATAAATATCGGCACAACTGTAATTAAAAGCTTACAAGGCGCAGATGTATATACATCTTATTGAAATAACTGATGTGAAATGATTAAACACGAAACTTTTCTAAGACCACGACAAAAAATCAATGACAACATGTTATATACATGTAGCTGAAGTTACATAAAAGGAGACACGCATAGTATGTAGCACAGAAGCAAATATGAGTTTCAAATATACCAACAAGATTTGTATAGAACATTATGCTATTAGTAATAATAATAATACTCATCTACACACATCGACATGAAGAATACTATTTCTGTTATTTTGTGATGCAATAAAATAACTTACAATAAATTACAACACAAGCTGCATACAAGTAGACTAATTTTACATATACATGTTGCTTCATCTAAATATCAGACTGGTAGATTATAGAAACATCCATGAGAGAAAAACATGCACATCGCTAAAAAAGATACAAAACAGAAAGACCAAACAAACAACAACAAACAAACGCCCAGTTCCATGTTAATTAGAATGAACAGATGTGGATATTAATGTTTTTAATTATCCTGAAGTAAACAGCCCAGATGTTACGTTTGCGTTTGACGAAGAGCCTTATGTTATAATTGAGTAAAAACATGCTGAATTATGTTGGACACAGTGTTTCGCAGTCCTTTATAAAAAGTAATTATGAATTATAAAAAGTGTTACGACAGTGATGGAAGTGTGCGTCTCCTCCGTGATAAATGCGATCAACAGCAGTGTGAGCTGTATACATGTTTTCATAGATTACAGCCTTCCGGTACATGTCAGTTGTTTAAACATAGCGTCCACCCTTATGAAACTTGAAGCGACACTGTCACTGACGTTAATGTCATTAACATATGCAATACTTATTTAATAAATCACACATTTATTTTCAATAAGATCTAGAAGTATGGGGTGTGGTGTTGAGGCGTTTGGAAATGACATTGGTAGAGGAGGTTGGATTGACAGTTGTGTAGCAATGATAGTGAAAGCTCGAAATCTAAGGTTATGAGTCAGATAAATAGAAGATCAATTAGGAATGGAAAAGGGACATCGAATCGCGTTTTAAATATTTAATGCGCAAAATGTTAAAACACTTGGAAATTAAGCACGCATTTACTTAGGAAAATTCTGTACCAGGGTCGATCAATACATCTTTCATCAAACGGCCCCTAGAGCGATACAGAAGCAATGCATTATTAATTGTTTGGCAAGTCTCTGTAACGCTGCGCCTAATCTGGTCCGCAAATCAGGCGCAACGGGGCTTTGAAAATGTCACTCAAAAACGAATGTTACAATAATATACAGGTTGCATTGTCAGAGAAGATGAGTTTAAGAAGATTTAGTATTGAAGGAATATTTATCAAAATGACAAATTATTTCAACGATTCTTCAGCAGACTACACGCATTTCCTCTGTATAAGAGTGACACATGTTTCATTTGTAGCATAACCCTTCCATGGATACACCTTTAACTGCCAAGGAACCTCGTACATAGAATGTAGAACAAATCATACGTTTACGTTGGATAAAACTTAACTCTTTACTGGTATGAACATGCATATACACGTTTGTTATGATGTTTTCTAGGAAGGGATGTTTCAATTAATTTATTTAATTTTTGTGTACACCAATTCGAAGTTTTCACCCTCTGAAATACAAGACGTAAAGATTACGCTTTTTTTTGTGATAATGAATTGCATTATTTGTAATGCATGTTCGTCACACAGGTCTTTAGTTGACATCGTTTTCCTCCAAGAGGGTATGTAAAAATATTCGGTAATGACATACAATCACAAATAAAAAAAGTTCGAGTCGTTACCTAAGTAAAGCTTTAAAACTGAATGTGATTTCACTGGGAAATGTTTTTATCAACATATCAATACTATTACCTGGATCGGTGTTATTATGCAGTTGAAATATTATCACGTGGAACAGAAGTTCTTTGCCAAACCATCCAATAATAAGAGGTTCGATTAATGTAAGGTCTAGGGTACATGTAGTAATGTTAAAGTAGTTCATTTTTCCATTTCATCTCATGTTCGTCATTTGAATATTTTCAGCAAATCTTTTCTCCGGTGTTTACTTATATTAAAAGTTAAAATTGCTATCGGTTAGATCACGCTTAATACATTAACACAACGTGAAAAGGAAAGAATCAAACGAACAAATATAAAAGCGTTATGTTTAAACAACTCAAGCTTTTATCCTTTGCTGGACTTGTTCATTTTAAGATTAACTGTTTAATACCTATCCGAATGTATGGTATTAGAGCTAGCAAAATTTACTGTTTTTAATTTAATTTACACTTTGTACAACTCCCTTGCAAAGTACATGACATGTGCTGATGACAACTTTTTAATTACATCGCGAATTGCAAACTGACAACATTTCATATGAGATTTTAATTAAGAATGCAACATGCGTCTTATCTTGCACAATTTATCACGCCGTTGACAACCTATCAGAACAAGCATAAAAATCATATCACTCACGCAGTATTTTTGAAATTTGAAAAATGATGACACTTGAAATGGAATAAAGATTGTAAGATCGAAAATAATTATAATTTACATGAAAATAGCTTTCTGTCCTTTGAGAGACAATGGAGGAAATGCATATTAGAAGGCTCGGTGCTAAATAAGATATGAGGGGCAGTCTGACCCAATAAACGAGGGGCAATCTGAATCCATATACGAGGGCCAGTCTGACCCAATAAACGAGGGGCAATCTGAATCCATATACGAGGGGCAGTCTAACCCAATATACGAGGGGCAATCTGAATCCATATACGAGGGGCAGTCTAACCCAATATACGAGGGGCAATCTGAAACCATATACGAGGGGCAGTGTGACCCATATACGAGGGGCAGTGTGACCCAGTATACGAGGGGCAGTGTGACCCGTAGAGGTGACCCATATACGAGGGGCAGTGTGACCCAGTATACGAGGGGCAATCTGAAACCATATACGAGGGGCAGTGTGACCCAATATACGAGGGGCAGTGTGACCCAATATACGAGGGGCAGTGTGACCCAATATACGAGGGGCAGTGTGACCCAATATACGAGGGGCAATCTGAAACCATATACGAGGGGCAGTGTGACCCAATATACGAGGGGCAGTGTGACCCAATATACGAGGGGCAGTGTGACCCAATATACGAGGGGCAATCTGAAACCATATACGAGGGGCAGTGTGACCCAATATACGAGGGAGAGTCTGAAAACATATACGATAGAAAATCTGAAAACATATGCGAGAGGCAGGCTGAAACCGTACACAAGGGACAGTCTCAAAACATACATAAGGGACAGTTTGACACCATATATGGGGGACAGATTAAAATCATGTACGAATGGCAGTTTGAAACATACATAAGGGGCAGTCTGAAACCATACATCATAAATGAGGGGGAGTCTGACACCATATATGAGATGTAGCTTGACATCATAAATGAGGGGAGTCTGACACCATAATTTATATGAGGTGTAGCCTGACATCATAAATGAGGGGGAGTCTGACACCATATATGAGGTGTAGCTTGACATCATAAATGAGGGGGAGTCTGACAATATATATATGGGGCAGTCTGACACAATAAACGAGATCCAGTCTGAATCATTTACGTGGAGCAGTCTGAAACTATATACGAGGGACAGCCTGAGATCATAGACAAGGGGAAATATGAAACCATACACGAGAATCAGTCTGACACCATATACGAGGAGCAGTCTGAAACCATAATTGAGGGGCAGTCTGACACTATCATATATGAGGGCAGTCTGAAACCATTTACGTGGAACAGTCTGAAACTATATACGAGGGGCAGCCTGAAATAATATACAAGGGGTAATATGAAACCATACACGAGAATGAGTCTGACACTATATTCAGTAGTCTGAAATAAAATACAAAAAGTAGTATAAAACCATTTACAAGGAGTAGTTTGAAACAAAATATATAACGTAGTCTGAAACAAGATACGTGGGACAGAATGAAATCATATACGGAGGGTAGTGTGAAACCGAATACGAGGGGCAGAATGAAACCATATACATGTACGAAAGGCAGTATGAAACCATATACGAGGGACAGACAGAAAGTTGTTAAAATAGATGCGTATTTATAAAATATGTCAGCTGTTACATGTAGCTGTTCAGATCTGACAAGATGAGTCCCACAAAACACTCTTTTCTGACATGTACACACGTTTGTGAGGCTTTGAATCCACTCAGCAAATACGGATGATAGTCAAACAAGGGTTAAGTGCTTGAGAATTGGAAAATGACAATTCCTAAGGAGTGCAGGTCTGAAACGGTTGTTTCTAAACAGCCGTTTGATGTGTAGAGTCGGCTAAAAGACCACGACCAGTATTGGCTCTATGGAGGATGTGGAAAGAAGGGAGAGCAGTGGTTTGTAAAGTATCCAACAGTTTCACTCCTCACTCACACGCGTGGGAGGGCCTGGACAGTATAGATAAGAAGCGCAGATAGGTGTATGCCTAGCATGCATCTGTTTTGTGACTACTATGAGCTTCGAGAAAAATTATTTGATTACTCTTCAACATGTTTGAAAACAAAGCATGAAATCATTCAAAACACATACATTGAACCGCAGCTATATTTTAAACAGTCATAATTTCAGCTGTCATTCTTTCTTTTCAATAACAATTTTCAGGTCTCCATCACTAAAATTACTTAATACACATAATGGTCGCAGAAATGACTTTGCACTTTTTATTAAATTAAATATTTAATTAGAGTTAATACCATTATGAATATGTATTTCTACATGCCATATTAGATAGCCACGCATCAAATTAACGTATACAATTCCTTTTATTTGCGGACAGAAGTGAAAATAAAGTGAAAGTTCGCAAACATAATTCACAGAACATAGCCTAGGAGTGTTTTTCACCTGCCTACAACAATAAACGCATTTCTTACGTTTTTAAATATTCAAGAAACCTCCTAAACTCTAATGCCTATTGGGCAGTCCGATAACTCGGTTACTTCCCTTGAATTCAAAGGGAGGCTACTCCCCTGGGGACTAAGTGAAAAAAAAAGATGGCGGACAAGGACAAAGAAATCAACGAAGCTTGTGTAAACAACTAAGAATTGGACCATTTCAAGCTAACAGATTTGAAGAAGTACCTGGCGAATCGTCGTTTGACTAGATCCTGAAGGGAATATCAGCTAATCGAGCGAATTATCGGCGCTCACAAGCTAGATATTACTGACAATTATGAATTGAAAAGGAGACACCAACTCGAGGAGAATTAGTAACACTCCACCCTCCCTTAACTGGTAACAGGTCGCCCTTGATCGGTAACAGTTCGCCCTTGATCGGTAACATGTCGCCGTCGGATATTAGTGTATACGTCAATCAAAAATGTATGCTTGTTAACTTATCTATAATTATTTCGACACCTTTCACATCAAATTGTATTTGTTTCCATCGGCTTCATATGCATTATGAGTACTTCGGATATAAGTGTACCATTTCCACGCGTTAAATGAAGGGGGAAAATGACGTCAAGTAAAGTTTATACTTGATTTAATTTGTCATATAGTGTATCATATATAATATTTTATAAGATATGCATACAAATACAATTAGTTGGTTGCCGTCTTAGTCGACTTCTTCATACTGTATTGTGATAAAGCTAGCGTACGTTGCGAGATTGAATCACTGACTAGTCTATTAATTGCAAGCACTTATATACGTCTATGACGGCAAGCATTAGTTAAGATCATGGTGACTAATTATCAATCAAAATTAGTGCTGACGCTATCATCACAATAATGACTAGGCAAAAATCAATTAACAATCACACACTGACCAATTTATTAATTTTAAATTTTATATACGCCTATGTCGGTAAACATTAATCAAGATCACACTGACTAATTATCAATCAAAATTAGTGCGAATGGTAACATCACAATAATGTCTGTAGGCAAACACCAATTAACGTTCACGCTTTTATGTGCAATTATAAGATAACTGCATACTCAAGTCATCTTGAGTATGACAACCTTATTTAAGTATTTGCAACAAAATATGTATGCAACTAAGTAACATTAAAATCCTTGCAACAGCGGAATTTTATTTAAATATACAATTTGAAATAAATAAACCACGTACACAGTATAATTATTATTTTTTAGGTCGCAACATTGCATTTAAATCACGGAACAGTGACAGTTCGTATATTGTACTGGGAGGATCAGATTTTTTTTCTTTGGTTAAAACAATTTTAAAATATGAAAAATAAAAAAATAATAATTTACGATGCTAATAATACGGTGTTTATAATAATAAAGAAGGAGACAAAAGAAGCATAAATTTAATGTGAATGGTGTCAAAATAATAAAAAATTAATAAGTTTACATTCTTTTTACTTAATTTCTTAAAGATTTTTAAGGGCGAAGGGTGGCGTATACACTTATATCAGAAGAGCTCATAATGTATATTAAGACGAAGAAAACAAATACAATGTGAATGGTTATAAATAAATTAACCAATTTACTTTTTTTCTCGATGTATACACTTATATCCGAAGGCGACATGTAGCAAGGGCGAACTGTTACCTATCTCGGGCGGGCTGTTACCAATCAAGGGCGAACTATTACCAGTTAAGGGAGGGCGAAGTGTTATAATACCATCAAAATGCGTCGCAGCCGCTTGTTTTGAGGAAATCGATGCAATGAAACAGTTCTGTTTTCGACCACCTTCCCGCTATAAACAACACCTTTACATATTCAGCAATATTTCGGCGATTTCCATTTTGGTTTTGTTTCTTTCTTTAATCAACTTTCCATATCACTTGATGTGTGTGTTATACACGCTGATAAAATTTCTACTTATACCCCGGAAGTTTTAATGCGCATGCGCATTCGGAGAGTACTCAAGGGAAGACAACTTAGTTATCGGACTGCCCAATAATGGCCGTGAATCACAGCTCCTTCGCCAGTCAGTTTAAACAGGTTCTCACTGATTACTTTCATGTATAATTGTGCGATATAACAGGAGCATGCTGGTGGACCTAATTCCATTGTAACCACACTGTGTTACCTTGCAGCCTCTCAATAACAAAATGCCTAAAGTTTGCAGTTATCATTGGATCGTCATGTAGCTGTTATAGAGACAAAGAGAACGTGTGTTAAAGTGTTAACTGTTTTTTGGAAACGGTGTTTGGACGGATAAGTTTATGTCCTAAATGTTTTATAGAAGTATCATTGGGGGAGCATTGACAACATTAGAGATAGACACTAGAAGTCGAACTTCATACACTTAATCATAGAAAAGCAAGCACTTACGTCCGTCCCACCAATCACATAGAATCATAGAATTCGAATATCATGTATATTTCCACTGCAAACAAAAAACTTATTAAGACATTATAATTGTTCAAGTATACTGGTACACTGGTCATAAACAAAGATTGATCAACTCATCATAAAGTTGTACAGACTTAACGTTTAAACAAATGATCTAAAGTCAACATAATTATTTTGGTTTAAAATTTAAATCTATCAACCATTGAAGAGTTATAGACCAGGGTCATAGATCAACAAAGGAAAATAGACCCGCCAATGTACATTTCAGTAAAGGATGGCACAGGATGATGCTTGAATGGCTTGATATTAACTCGATATAAAGGCCGCTATTTCATTTCTATGGATTACGGATATTGTGATATTTTTACAGCCGCTGCCGACTAATGCCGGCTCTGATTCGTGATTTGCCCGAAACGTACCCGCGTGATGTAAAAATAATAATAATGTCAACAGTTATGTAAAGGGCGATTGACTTAAACTAAGTAAATATGTCATTGGTTTAAAATCAAGGGCCGCAACAGGACATTGGCCTGAAAGGATAAACATCACTAAATAATAAACCTCACAGAAAACATGGCAGCCCTAACGATATCAAATAAATAAAACGATATTTAAGAGAATAGAATAGAAAGAATGAATAAAGTATAAGAAACAGGAAAAGGTTGACTGCTGATTTCAGAAAAAAAACTGTCTAGGCATACATTGAATAGCCTATAAAATGGACTGCAACTGTGTGAAATAGATTACAGAGATTTTTTTTTTCATGACAATATCACTTTAGGTAGAAACATGCTAAATAGACATATACATTATAACATATACGTGTATTAATATATTAGCACATCCCGTCCTCTGGCCCACGCGTAGAGTTACTAAATTGTTACTCCTCTGACTTCTTGGCCTCTTGCTGCATGGGCTCGAGTCCTTTCTAGGCAATGGACTTAATGTTTCTACCTGGCTTGTGCAGGTCTATGTGACATATAAGTAATACTTTTGTTTTTTTACCCCAAATGGCTGAATAAATCTCTAATATCGCAAACAAATGTGCACTTCACTTGTATAGCGTTGTGTTAAGCATTCTAACAACATTGTTTTAATTTTCGTCGGAGTCGGTGTCCACCGAATGCAGACAAGTGCTGCCTTTACAGTGTACAGCTTGCTCTAGACACCCGACAGGATGTACTATCCAGTCACATTATCCTTATATAGAGGGGGTGGGGTGGTGGGGGCAGCGATCTGTTTCAGTGAAGTCAGTACTGCATCCTTTACATAAAAACTGTCTCTGTGATTGCAACGATAAATCCAACACACACCCAAGGCTTAGTTTCCTGTTAAGCAAATATAATGCGGCCTTCACTGTGATAGTATGCAATGAATACCTGACACGACATTGCATATTAAATGTACTTGACATCGCGACCGCTAGTTGTGTACTGCTGAGCTTAAGCAAGACATCTATTTCCGTACCATTTACACGACCTGTTTATTACTGGTTCAGTTAAAATTTGATTGCCTCCAGTATCTTAAGTCGCCGTCTACCATATCCACTATTAGGGCAGGTTGAAGCAATTGTGTGATCCGATAATTCAGTATTTGTATTGTAGCATGTTAGATTATATCTTTGGACATCGATTTATATTTGTGACAGTAGTATGTTTATTTGGTTAAAGGCTGACATCAGAGAAAATTTAGCTTAACATTTAAGTAAGATTTGTATATTTTTATTTTAACATAAATAGCAAAGAACGTAAATATATATTTTATTAGATGTGACAAGATCAAAGTGTGAGTCAACCGACTACTTTTTTTCTTAATCTTGGATTTTATGTAAAGTTTAATTTAAAAAGCTGTGAATTCATTTCATGTTTCATTGCTGGTTTTTCGCCCACCAAATTCAGTTATTTAGAGATGGTGTTCACTTCCAGCATTTTGTTTTCATATTTTTCTGCCTTCATTTGACGGAAAGCATGCCATGAATATCTCGCATGATACAACACCCTGTCACATTATTATACCCTACCAAGCAGTCGTAGAATTCCCTGTATATATGTTATTTATTGTGTTTTTCTCCGGGTAGCAAAACCACTTTGCAATTACTAGGTACATGTACACGTACGTTACGCCGTTGTTGTTAAACAAATTGATGTATTTTCTGATTCTTGACAAATCCGATTTTATACTAACATACTCACAATGCCTTAAAACATAAGGTTACAGATAAAATAATAAACAGACGAGTCTGTGTCTTGAAATGAACTATACAAGACAGTATTCATCTCTGTGACACAACTCACTTGCAGATGCATGATGTATTGTTGTGTCATGTGCACATGTCCGGGTGCCTGTATTTATGAAATACAGTGAACCGACTAGACTTGACTTGAAAACAATGTCAGTTTGAGCTCCAGTCGCCATGTGGTGGTAGTGCATATTGAAAATGCTAACTGTGTTAAAATGTTACAATAAAATCATTAATCTATCAAAGAAATAACACGATTGAGTATGCAGTTCAAAATGTGACCGTCCCAAGATGGTAACTGCTGGTTTGTTTTTTTCTTTTAGTATGTTATGTCTCGTCTCTATGTTTGTGACACATTTACCTTTAACCTGTTTGTCGTTGTCTAGGGGTGGTTAAGATTTAAGTATTCTACAAAGTGTACCTGATGAAATACATTAGCTAGTTTATTGACTTTATTGTTTTGATGTTTATTCGTTCTATGCTCAGTTACATGTAGTTACTCCCGAAGCAGATACTTGCTCATGTAACGCAGGCCGGCGCTCTCCACCTACTTCACTTAAGAGTTAATACCGCAGCGAGGGGCTGATATGAAGCGCTTATATGTCTACCTCTCGCTCTGATTAAACTGTTATTGAAATTAAATGTTTTAGAGAAACTCTTATAGAAAGACGGAGAATGTCTTCATCATTAAGACAGTGACACGCAGCCAAGTTGACCCTTCCGCAAGCTGACCGTTATAAGGCGGTAACTTTTTTCTCGTGAATATATGCAATTTCTAGCTATGCCTTTATGATTTTTACTTCCTTTGTTCATAATAACGATTTAATGTACAATTTGTTAATTACAATGTTAATTACTTTGAAGTTAAAAAAGACACCAAAAAGTGTGGGATTGGAATGCTCCGTAAATGAGGTTTAATTCTTTTAGTCGCCATACAGTTAACAGTTTTCTTCAAGTGAAAATATAACAGAAACCCTATTTTCGGTAAGATACATAACCTTAGTAATACTAAAATGTCTATAACTGATTTCGATATAAAATATTGAACACAACATCGACTTCATTTATTTTTTGGAAGCTGGAAATGTGTCTTACAACTGTTTATACGATCAGAGGTCAAACAGTTTACAAGAAAATGGTACCAGCACATGCAAAGAGTATATAACAAGACTGACATTAACTGAGATCTGCATGCCAAACTGAACTGTCCTGCAAACGAATCTGACGTATCGGATAATCAGCTTTAACGACAATTGTAATGAATTAATTATAACGTATTAATGAATTAGCTGTGTACAGTTACTTAAATCAATGAACTTTCGTGACCAGATGTAACGACATACAGCCCTTTGGTCTGCTTTGCATACAATGCACACGTGGTGTTAAATTTAACAGACAATGTGTGTCGTGTAACAGTAACGATGCCTAAAGCGATTAATCTAGGGTAGTTCTTCTTGTCCACTTCAGGCATCCTGCATGTAATAACTGTAATTGTAGAAACTACAACGTGTTTCTTTGCTTTAAAGACAAATAATTTTGAATCAACAAACGAATGATTGACCCTACTTAATCATAAACTAATGCAGTGGTGAATCCAAGGGGTAGGGATGTATCCCTCACACCAACCAGGTAAAAGAGTAGATTTGTGAAAACACGTGTAAGTTTAAATAATACTAAGCTTGCTGTCTGTTGACTGCTTAGGTCGAATTTAGGGTCCGTAACTGTGTACATGTATGTATGTTTTACCAGACTTTACTGCGATAAATGTGATTGGGTCTTGATTTATACCCCCTCCCTACAACACAATGTTCTGGATCCGCCCCTGAACTAATGGGCGAAGTACAATACACGATTGCTAACTGACGAGTCGCTGACAGCATTGTTTAAACAGGGCTTTACTTTAGATTTCCTGTGTCATTTTAAGTGTAAATCGGTAAAGTCTAATCAAGTATATTGTATATTGGGAAATTAAATGTCATGTTTTACAGTCTTCTGTTTGAAGTAGTAATAAATAAGTCTAAACGAAATATTTGTTGAAGACCCGCAATGAACACAAATGGAGTTTTAGTACCAGATACCACATTTTAACTTCGAGAAAACTTCAGATTGTTGACGGCATAAAATATGCCGCTTCGGTAATTTCATATAAATATTAGAAATATTCTAAATAAATCAATATATCAATGAATTATTAAATCAATAAATCAATGTTCTCATCAACAAATTATATGGGATGCATACAGTACTTATGTATCCGTATAAGTGATGCATTGCAACTATTGCATTCATTTTCTTGACAAAACGTCGTTGAATTTAAATCAATTTGTGAAGATAAGTGGAAATACTGCAATAAGAGTTAGATTTAAAATCTATATTACAATGTTTATTTTTCGGTCATGCTACTTTCAGATGTATCAAGTTAGCACAGGGTTCGTTGGTCAACATTAGCACGACATTCAAAATGACAAACTCCAGTTATCCCGATGGCACAACATTCGGCATGACAATCGGCAGGACATTCAGAATCTGTATAGGGGATGAAATTTCTCCTTTTTTCTTTTTGATTTCTTACCATATTTTAAGCAATTTATGCTTTAGTATAAACTGAAAAATTGCATATAAGCATTACAAAATTATGGTTAAATTATCAATTTTAGAAAGAAATGTATGAAAAAGACAACAAACTACTACTACTACATTTACTTGTACTCTTACTAATACAATAACAACAATAACTACTGCTACAACTACAACTACTAGAACAACTATTACTACTTCTCTAACAACTACTACTACAACCACTACCACTACAACAACAACAACAACAACTATTACTACGAGAACAACAAAAACTACCACTACTTACACAACAACAACTACTACAACATGTACTATTACAAGCAACAATACAACAGCAACAATTACTACTATTACTACCACAACCACAACAACAACTACTACTACTAATAATAATAATAATAATATTACTAATACTATTACTACACTACTACTACTACTACTACTACTATTACTACTGCAGCTACAACAACTACTACTACAACAACAACTACTTCTACAACAACTACTTCTAGTATTACTTCTACTACAACAACAAAAATCTGCTCCTATTACAAGTACAACTACTACATGTACGATTACTTTTACTGCAACTGCTAATACTGTTATTGGTATAGTTACAGTTATTCTAAAATAAATTTAACAAAAGTCGGATGTTCAATAAAATCTTCTCAAATGTTAAACATACTAGTTGTTTAAATCACTGAACCCCAATACGAATGTCAGGTGGAATGTAGCACTGAATGTTATGCCAAAACGACGTTCAGACATGCTCACTTTGAATCTAGGGATACAAGTCATGCCTGGACGACATTCAACTAAGTCACTTTGAATGTTGATCTAAATGTCGAGTCAAATATTTTGCCAGCACCACGTCCGATTTAAGTAACTTTGAATGTCGATTTGAATGTCGTGCCGAATGTCATGTCATCATGACTTTCAAAGTAAATGATTTCGAGTCAGTATATAAAAGTGAACCCTATTCTAACTTGCACCTGTAACAGGCTTTTTGCCACTTACAATACATTGTCTCTTGTTTTCTTATCCTCTTTGTTTTTTACTTTTCTGTCCCGAGGTGCGGCCAATATATTTGCCTTTTTAAATACACGTTGCTTTACAAATCTTTTTGTCATTAACGCTTATCCAACAAAGATTATGTTTCTCGGGGCCTTTTCCATACTCTGAATATCGTTGCTGTGTAAGTAAAATTTAAATTGCTAGTTGAGCCTGTTCGTCCGTATCATGTTAGGATTTTTTTTTTCAAATATGTTTGAAGCGATGCGTTAAATACCAGTCATAAATACCAACGACTGAGTAAACAATAATAAGATAGCATCAGTCATTTTTAGGTGACAACTGTGTGTTTTAAACTGTTACATCTTACTTCATCAATAATGCATTTCCAAGCTACGAGTACATGTCAAAGATAAGAGCAAACCGAAAGCAGGTTCAAGCCACCTAGCGCATGTTAATCAAATGTCCAATCATTAGACAATCTCATCCCCCAAGGTATACATAATGAACTGTTTTAATTCATCTGATGTCAACCAGTCAAAAATGGCACTTCAACTTAAACATCCTTGAACATGTCGAATAATTCTTGCAGATGTTTCAAATGAAGTAACATACGAGCAATTTAAAATTTAGTGATGTGCTTTTAAACAAGAAATTCTTCATTGTAGAAAAGTTACAAACATTTCTATATTAACTGAAACTGTAATGAAGTGTCTCCTAATTCAATTTTCCCCAGTGCGACAACAGCATGATCTGTATAAAGGAGTTTTCTGTTAACTATTTTTGTAATGTCACTTTGGCACTCGTGCATCTTCGCTGGTTCCCGTAAACGGAAAACGGATTACAAACCCCGATTTTCATACATGCGTTTATCTAAGACCGAAAATCTCCGAAGTCTTTCGATAAGAAATTTTTTATAAAATAATCGAATAATCAAATAAAGAATATGCTGAATAGATTTGCAATGATAATTTTAAAAACATTTTTATAAATAAGGTCTTAGGAAAAGAATTACTGTAAGTGCCTCTTCTATTAACCACGGTGTATTACGAAAGAGTACATGCCTACAAACCAATATATAACATGAAACGTAGTTATTCTAAAATGTGTTTGGTGATTATATTATGGTTGCAAGCTGCTTTCTCGAAGTATTCGCAATAGTAGTAACAATTAAGATGAAAGACAATTATTGAGCTACAAAATTTAATAGATTCTTGTGGATGATTAACGCAGATCGGCTGCTTAACATCAATCCATGTTGTTGGTAAAAGTTAAGGTGTAAAGATAGTAAAATAAACACGAGTTTTATAAATTCTATAGTTCCTTCATTTCGATATTTGAATTTCAAACAAAGGCCTCCTAGTGCGATATAAAAGCTACGTTATGTTGTTTTGCACTATTGATTAAAACTCCGTATCGTTGTACCCAAGCTGGATCACATATCAACGTTGTTTCGAAATAATCATTAACACAATTCTCATTAAATATTTCAGGCTCTTGGCCATTACTGATTTTTGTAAAATGGCTATTTGTTGTAAGTGAGACAGGAAAACGTTTTATATCTCTGTTTCGTGATAATTTTACTTATGAAAAAGAAGACATATTACAAGATTTAAATTTAAATAGAATGTTTATCAATACAGCCTGACAATAAGATATTAATTTACGTAGTTGGAGGTAGCTTTACGTGGATCAGATAAGATATAAACGTCATTTTTTTATACAGAGTGTGATTTGCTATGCGTCACTTTTCACATTAGAACAAAAAATCAAGAAACAGCATTTTTCGAGATCTGTTCAGTTAACAAGAATTTAATTGTTTGTGTTCAAACTGTCAAATACCTCCTTAAACATAATTAACACGCTCTAAAGTAGTCAAGAGACATGTATATAACTTGTTCGTATAATTGTACAATTGTATGGTAAGCTGTTAATGATTAAACAATACAATATAATGTATTTGGACAAACGTTGATCTTTGATGTCTTTCTATTTCAGTATTGGTACATGTATATCACTTTAATGTTACTTTGCTTAACGCATTCCTTGTTCTTCTTTCTTCTTCTTCTTTTCTCTGAAACATTGCCAATGAAACCCAATATCTATATTCAACCAACATCACCATCTTCATCTCCATGTTATCCAACCAATACCTCGGACATTACATATATAAAACCTTGTGTGAATACATTTGCTTTATATACACCATGATTTAGTTTGAGTTGTGCATGCTATTACGTTTTAGTGACTTTGGCTACAAGCAAGTTCAACTTTGTTCACGTTTGTTACGGATCGTATTTCATGATTGATTATAATTTTACTTTTGTTAAGCTTGAATGACAACCTACATTTTCTTTATTCACCACACAACTAGTAGTCTCAATATTTACATTTTAACTTTGGACAACAACTCTCTCTAGGATAGAATGGAGAATTGAACAACTGGTATCATTTAGTATAAAGAAAAAATATGAACAGCTTCACTTTCAAGAGCATCCAAATTATCATGACGCAGCTTATTGGACAGGCAGTTAGACAATAAGGTTAAAGCTATTTTGTCTAAAGAGGAGATAAAAGTTTAATTTAGACTGTAAGCTAGCATTTAAAATATTGACAGGATTTTTTTTAATTCATGGACACTGACAATTTCTGTTATTGTTTTAAACCACATATCACTATAGAATTTTATAAAAATAAAACGCGTCTGTGAAGGTTATCATGGCTGCAATGTTTCCCATAGTTTACATTTGTTGATCATACAACATTTTGCGAACACGTGCAATAGTCTTACAATGACAGTGTTGCTGACACGGAAATACTTTGACATGAGCTGTTGTCATGTAATGTTCTTACTTTACCGGATGCAGTGTGATAATTTAGTCGACATGTTCCTGTGATTCTTAATATATAGCTTTATGCCTTTCTTCTTCGCTACCACATTTATTCTACTAAAGGACGGTATGTTGTGCCTACGTATACGTATACATGCACATGTTATTGGTATAGGTTGCAGCTGTCTAGGCGTGTGTCTGTTGAACAGTTTTAAGCTTTCTGCTCGAAATATCTTTGTGAAAAACATCTTATGATCCAAAGGTGATTGTCATGAAGATAAGATGCCATCAGAATACCATACCGCTTATAACCGCAACTTGTTTTAGCTTTTTGCTGCAACGTATCATCAATAATGCATAGATACTGCAATGTTTTTTCTAATTACTGCCGCTTTGCTAATTGCTGTCTATCACCGTGTGAACAAGTGATAAGTAAATAAAGCTACAGTGAAATAATATGATAACGTATACAACATAAGAGTACTCACAAAGCTGATAAGGACCAATGATCAGTCCTCTATAAGGTTATATTTATTATAAGTTCATTATATGTACACCATATTTACACAAACCAAGCGGTTCACACAAGCATAAAGCAAGTCCATTGGTTTCTCAATCAATTATTTGTTCTTATGTTCTGCATTTACATTCCAAGATCGGTCAACAGTTTTAAAATAGCAGCTTGAAAGTGACAAGTTCAATCAATCATATGTATTAAGACTAAGTGTTAGCATGTGAATGTATTTATCTCCTTACAAGTCCATTAACAGTTTAAGAAGTTACGTACGTTAGTCTTAAATTTAAATTGAACAACAACGGTAGGCAAAATGTTGTTTGTTTATATTTAATATCAGATACCTAATACATGTATACACGTTATGTAGTTTTTGTCATAATTACAGGCGGGTACATTTATCATAACACATACACAATTGAAGTATATATTTATACTCTGACTGTTGCGAGCAGTCTTACGTATATCATCGGCAGTTGTTCTTCTTTTATGCGCTGGAAGAATTGACAAAGCCATATAATAAAGTTGATTAAAATAGGCTTGGCAGCCTTAAAACTCTAAACTAGAGGGAAATGCGGATCAGTAATATGACTCTCTCAAAAATACCTCAACATGAGAGCACATATAATGCAGACACATTTGTCTTTATCCAAATGATAGGTTTTATTGTTATTCATATGTATATTGTATGCACGTTGTTTATGCTACGTTTGTGCTACTTGTGCTACTTTTGTGCTACATTCGTGCTACTTTTAACAAGACGTCAGTGCAACAAACTATCACCACTTGCTTTTGGTATAATCCAGCAAATAACAACTATTTCTCAACGGAATTGAATGCGGCAGCTAAAAGGTTCAATGATCCCATTGACAATCAGCATGACAGTTGCAAAACATGCGTTTTATACTGTTCACATGTATTGTACAAGCAGAGTTTGAATTTCTGAGACTGTTGCACAATTGACGATGGTATTTTTCAAAGTTGACCAACAGTAACAACAATCAGTAAAGGTCTTGATTATAGTATCATGTGCAGAAAATACCAATACAGAAAAGTGAATGTTTAAAGTGCAGTTTATTCCAATGTCCGGAGTTTGAATAAATAGGAGCTTCAAAATTACAAATGCGTTCACATTTTATTTTTAAAGTTTAAACAACCATCGATTTTAGGTTCATGAGAATTATACGCCTCGTCGCATATTTACGTCAAAAAATAACAACAGTTTTTAGGAAATGGGGACTCAAGAAATATTGTATAACTGTTAAGTTTCAAAGTGGAGGAAAATTTACCCGTATTCCCCTGGACATATGCTAATAAAGTCAAACTAATGCGATGCGTTGAAGCCTTCGTGTTTATTTAATTAAATATTCAATATGTCGATGTGGGAACAATAAGCCATGTGGTTGTTTCAATTATTTATTGCAATCAACTATGGCTGGTTTGAAATTAGGAATAAACACTTGCAATAGTATATTATGTTGTATGATATATGCATACACTAATTGTTGTATAAATTGCTGCTTTGCTACAAAAATATTGACTGTTGAAAAGGGGCTAAAAAAGCATTGCAGATTTACTGCCAGAAATTCTCTAAACATGTATGTTCTATCCAAATTGATCAATATACTCATACACAATTGCATTTCCCCTTACTAAAAATAATCTAAATAATGCCAAAATGTTGAATAATTTTATTAATATACACGGAAAGATGCATTGTACTAGTAACATATTTATTAACGAATTGCTTTGTCTATTGATGCATATCCTGTTCTTTACGTGTCTTTTCGATGTCAAAGGTAGAAAACATATACATAGTTACACTTTCCAAAGATCGGTTCGGTGCCTTTTATACGTACATAGTTTATAAATTCTTGTGTGCATCAAACAGTAGAACAAATACCCTTTTACAACAAGTATAATAAATATATTTCTTTCTTCCTAGTATCCCAGGCTAACATACAAGTAAATGCTAACCTCGATATTAGGTGTGCACAAATGGAATCGGCATCATAAAGAGCACATTGTCTTGTTTTGGGAAATAAAAATGAAACGCAATGCTCATAAATTTTCCTCCCATGCATTATACGCCTTGGGTAGTATTTTTTTTCCTAATAAAATCAACATCAATTCAATCTAAATGCAACGCATGGAAACTTCGACTCCGTCGAGAAAAAGGCTGACCGACGCCTGATGTACATGTACTAAACATGTACACACTAACGTAATTTTGTTTCTTTTATTGAGCACATGTCGCCCACTTTCCGACCTAAGTTTTGGATAAAGTGATTGAATTTCCCCCGAATCCATCATGCATATGGCGTTATTGCTAATTAAAGCCGTCTATAAATTAATTATTGACAGCAGTTAATATTGTATAGAGTTTTATTTTAGATTAATGTATACGTTGTAAATAAATTGCTGTAAAAATCCTTAGCGACATGTGTAATCCATCCAGCATAAAACACCTGTCTACTTGTAGTTATTTTGTGTTTCAGTTAAACGTAAGCATACTATAACGTGAGACCAATGCAATATGTTTATAATTTACTATTGTTATACTACATTTCTTTCTTTTTTAATATTTAAATTAAAAATCTGCGTATATTTATTAAAAATACAACTTGTAGCATACTTGCATTGCAAACGAGTTTCTGATGCCAAAATACCAAATAAAAGTACACAGTTGTGTTAAATTAAACATAACAGACACATACATTTTCGTTTGTTAAAGTGACTGCAAGGTATACCTATTGTACATAAAACAAGTTATTTTTTTAACTAATCAATTATGAAATATGCTGAAATATTCATCGATTAAACAAAAATGTACTTTGTTATGTTTCTGTCGGAGTAGCAGAAAGTTAACTAAGTAAAAATAATACATACATGCATATGCCTGTCTTTCGTCTTTTAAATAGTCCTCATCAGTATTTCAGCTGGTAAAGCCGAATCACAAACAAATAATGCCTCAAAGCTAAAGATCGCAAACAATCATTTAATTTAAGTTATGGCTCAAGGTTGTAATGAATTCTCTTACATTTTTTGTTTCTACACGTGTAACATGGATGTCTGACAACAAGTAAATATGGGACGTGGTGTAAGAGTTATATTGTTGTACACTGATGTGAAGAATTGTTAATTTATTCATTCAAAAGTGAATTTGCTTATTGCAATGCAGGACATGTTGTGCCTGCCCTGTTTGGATATTCAGTCATTTGAAACCTTTAGGAGGTTTGTGTATTGCTAACATTAATTCTGCTTTCTTATTTTGTTATCCATTTTACTTGTAATATTTTGTATTATTTAGTCACCATATCTACTGAGGATAGGTTTGAAATCAATGTGATGTTGCTAAAAGTTGCAAATAAACAGATCCGTCAGTTTTTATTCGCTTTTCTAAACAAACAATTGAAATTTTTGATCAACTTTATAAAGGCACTGTCACTTTTGTTTGACAGATGCATATACCTTAACCATAAAATGGACATAAGTAGACTGACGTATTCGGTCTTACCAACTTTAAAGAATGATATGTTTTTACATAGTTTGTTAACAGAAATTCAGAATGTATGTGAATAGAAAATTAATACAGCTTGATTTAACGGTACATGTAATGGTTGATGAATGTTTTACTGTAACATTGGTTACTGACCCTTACAATTGCACATATAATAATCGAAAATTAACAGATAATTAAATATCATCAGACTACATGTGTTCATTTATGAAATGTCTGACAAAAGGTCTCAAGATACCATAACAATGTTCATGTGAAGCATTGTAAATTTTAATTATGTTATTATGTTATAGCTGATCTAGATGATTTAATGGATATATATATACCTCTCCCATGGCCCGTATATATTATGAACAGTATTGTTGCACATGGTGTCATTACTTTGGCATTTCTTACGTCATTAGTTAGAGCTAAGTATACGTAATCACTTAGAGGGGTGCTATTTATTAATTTTAATCTAAATTATTTTCAATGTTTACATCGGGATCCCACACATACACCCAGGAAATGCAAGGTTAGAACTCTGTTAGCAGGTTGATAAACGCCAGACACAGGTCGGCCCAGACTGGTCCTTTCACTTGTTGGGTTTGCTCGTGTTTGTAATGTCTCGTCTCCTTTTCACAAGGTTTGCACTATCATATACATTGTAAATGCATTAATGCCGGGCTATTTATTTTTATTTATTATATGTCGCAATACTGATATAAATGATACTTAGAAGAAAAAGCAAGCTCAACTCCCAATAAAACGTTATAGATATGTTAATGGGTGGCAAAGTTATTGCTAGCGTTGAAATTTTAAAAAAGGTACTAGTACTATAAAGACAATGTACTAACCTGGTCTAATCAAACAAAATTACATCTTAATTCAGCTCACATTTGCATTTAATTTTAAGTATTACAAATTACTAAAATTCGATATGAAAATGTACAGCAATACATTTTACTACCAATAATAGAATAGTGATCTTTTTTGGGGGAAAATTATTTAAAGATGATGCAAATGAATTACTACGATTTCAAAACAAAACAAAACGCGATTACCGATTCTGAACAAAGCTCATAAAATATCTTTTCATATAGGTTTGACCAAATTAAATACTTTGCCGTTTTGTCTGCGCGTAGAATACTATATTATTAACTTGACTTATAAAGCTGTACGTGGACTAGCTTCAGAATACATTTTGGATCTGATAAATTTTATTCATACTGATAGATATTGCCTGCAATCCAGCAGCAACAGAAACATAAGATCTATTTAACTTAACACTGACCCCATGCGAAAATCCTTCTCCTACATGTACCAGAGCATGAAACACTGGAATGTATTGCCCGTTTATGTAGCATTCAAACGTTGTTACCCTTAAAAACGAATGTTAAATATTCGCTATAATATCGTCATCATCATCATCACCATCATCATCATGAACAACAACAACTGTTTCTTGCAACTGAGTATCAAGGGCTTAATACATATGTACAGATATGAGTACAGATAGCAATCTTTTTTTGTATTTTAGGAAGTGAGATGTAAGTGGAACAACGGTTTTGACGTGTATTCAGTACAGGTCGTATTGTCAAGGCGCGGATGGGGTTGCGGGCCCTATGGTCCACAACAGGTGTCGTCGGAATATAACATAGACGTGTATATCACCTACATGTGTAATACATATTTTAGATAGTAGTTGACAGACTGAGGAAACAGATTTGGATGGCTGGTACCTGTTTACTTTCAGCGAAAAATTATTTATAATGTAAAATGGAAATAAATGTCAATAAACAACAAAACACCGTTTAAACAAGAACGGTTTTCCTTTTGGCCAAAAATAAATATAGCTTCATTTCTTCTAGTATATAATAATAGCCATACATAGTGCATTGTAAAATACAGGCTGTTTGGTAAAAATGATGGATAAATGTCTGCTGCTCTCTTTAATCGGTTTGTATATATTATGGATGTATTTCGCAAACCATTATGCCGAAAGTAACAAGAAAATGTGTACGAATATTTATTCTTACTTACAAAACTACAGAAATACATATAATGAAGTTTCACTGAACGAATGTTATTCTACAGTTAAATACATCAAAAGGAGATTATGTTTCTGTGTCGTTAAAGCGCCAAAAATGGATCCCAATTGATACACGATCTATATCATTAGTTACCGTCATATAAGCCTGATACTTGTGTTTTACTCCCTTTTGCTAAATTAATTGTGTAACGATTCAGGCAATTAAAGCTGTTACATCAAGTTTTAAAATTAAATGCAAAGTATATATTTGTGACAACGTACATTATCATGTATTACGTAAGTAGCAACAAATAAATGATTACATATAGTACTTAAGGCAAAGATCTAATAATGTATATTGTACATTTTGATGTTTACCCTAAGCGTTTACAAATGTGTCACACATAATTCATGTAGTATGCAGCCTTTTATCAAGAGTCCACTGTATAAAAACTACAGATGACTTCCAAATAATTTCTACATACTTTATTATGTTCGGTCTTCTCCAGTAATATTTATGTATGTATTTATTGCTAATGCCATTATACAATTGATATTAAAGAAAAAAATGGAATTCATCCTCTAGTTTATTTTATACCTTACACAATCGTTCATTCCTTGTAATGTAGTGTGGTTTATGCTGTCTGTGTCAGAAACTCTCAGCTTGCTTATCGCGACTCTAAATTTTGTGAAATTTAAATCGACAATATATGGCTACAGTGTCAAATCAGCAAAGAGACTACAGGATGTCGCTCTAGCTGAACCGTTTATATTAGTTGTCCATGTTGCAAAAGGCAGTCTCTCGTTGCTTAAACATTTTAAAAAATAAACTGTCATTTTTCATCACCCTGGTTTACCCACTCGTGTGAGAAATCATATGCATCTAGAATGATTTTAACATTTGACGCCAATGAGGCTGGCGTCGCTTTCCATTTCCAATAGCATCATTTTGTTAATTAGGTTACTTTCTTTGCTTCCTTCATCTTTCAACTAGAACTTTATGACATTACTTTATCTAGTTTCTCTAAGTGGTAATCTCCCTACTTCACCGTATATATTAAAGTAGTTTTTACAAAAAGAACATTTTTACAAAATTACGTGTGAACGCGTTCTAGTGTATCTTCATTTCCGAAAACCAACACCTGGGTTTAATATTGAAAGTACTAACATGTCGAGTAACTCTTATTTGCAAGTCGTTGTAATGTCTGAAAACTTACTAATTGTTGCTTCAACTTAAATTTGGCTTTAAGCGATTGGTCCGACATAGTTTCATATGCTTTGGAAAAAGATCCAGAGAAAACAATACGAGATATTTAAAAGTACTAAATATGTCTAAATATTGTATTTCAATATTTAAAATTTAAGCCCAGCCTGTTAGGGCCTCACTTTAGAAATATCATAATCTTAATTCTCTCCATATTAACTGCAAGTTTACACTTAATTCAATATTCTTTTAAATAGTTCAGGCCTGTTGGGAATACTTTCTGCGGATTATGCGAATACAATATAATATCATCAGCATATAAAAGAAGGTACAATTTCAGGATTTCTAACTCTATCCCATCAAACGCTTTAACTATTAACTGCTCTTCGAGATCATTGAGGTATACATAAAAATAAAAAAGATGAGAGACATTCGGCTTGAGCTACTTCCAGTGAATAGGAGATGTTGCGCCAATAGTACCATTAACTTTTACACGAGACCGTAGCCCTTTATACAAAGACATAATTATGTTAAGTATTTTCCCTTGTTTTCCCCAAGTTTTGTTAATTTGTACCACATTGTATACCTTACAATAAAATCGAAGGCCTTACGGAAACCACCATCGTCGTATATAATTTTCTATTTTTGTTTTATGTACTGTTTAAAGTCTCAAAGAGCACAAAAATAATATTCACCGTTCCTAGTTTGCCGAATTGACTTAGTAGCGAAATTCCACGATAATTGTCCACGTTATTTATATTATCTTTATATGACAGTACAATAAATCCTTCTGACTATTTTCTGTGGAAAGATGCCTAATGCTGAAGATTTAATTGAATTAAAACCTTGCATAATTGATCATAGTTCTAATACCATACTTAAAGAACTGATTAATAACACTATCTGGTCCTCCTGAGTGCCCTGTGTTTAAATCTGTGCACGTTAATTTTCGTCCAGTCTAATGTCTTTATTTAATTCGTTAAACAATTTAATTCGTTGAACATAAGCCGTAATTATCCATTTGGATATATTTCGTTAAAGTATAATGCATGTACGTCCGGTTGATAAAATACGTCCCGCGGATTGTTGATTGCATTAAAGTCATCGACAAAACTAGCATTTGTGAGATTGTTACCTGTAGTGATACTCTATACATTTGTAACATTCTCCAGTATTCTTTTGCATTTTTCAGTTTCATTGATTCTAACTGCTGTTTATTTCCTATGTAAATCGCGTTTCTTTTGCACTGTGTTGGGTCGTTTTCTGTTGTTGTTTTTTCTTACATGAATCTGGCATTTATCATTATCGTTCTGTTATTAGCTGCAATTCTTTTCTGTACTTGCTTAGGCATTGACAAAAAATCCCTTTGTTCGTTACACTCTTTATCGAACCAAATATTTTGCGCAATATCTAAATTATTCTCGATTCCATTTTGTAAATTGGCCTCATTTAGTTTTCGAACCAGATTTTTTAAAGGGTGTATATTGCCCGCCCTATTAAGTGATTCGTGATATTGTGAGACTTATTCACAATCCCACTAATATTTAAAATCAGCGGTTCTAGGCTTGTTGTCACGGAATCCGTTGTCGGTTGTTAAAGTATTTGCAAAAAGCGAAAAACTTATGTTACAATGGCCCGACAAAATGTTTGGCTTGTTAACTTGAAATGTCTTAAACATGCCAAACTTTGTTTGACTTCACAGAACGTAATCGACCACACTACTGCCTGCATGTGTTACGCAAGAGAATTTGCCCACCCATTGGTCATTATCCAATCGTCCTTTTTGACAATTTTTAAACCAGTTGTTTTACAAAAGGATAATCGCTCTCTACCGTATTCGCTAGCAAATTTATCTTGTGTGTTTCTTGGTAAGGGTTTATCTGAATTATAATCGTAAGGCAAAAACTCGTCAATTGTGTGTGCCTGTATACTATCGTCTTCTACAAATTTATATCTATCGTCTACTCTGGCATTCAAACAACCAAAAACAACAAAATGATCACAAGACATATGCTTAGACTGTTAAAGTGCAACATCATCCCCAATTAAGTCAAAAATATTTAGTTCGAGGTATGCTGTATGACTACTATTTTTTGGTGTATTACAACAAGGACATAATAAAACATCAATGTCTGGGTCAAATATGTGTTCGTTTTACTTAATTCGAATGAGACAACCATGGACATGTTTGTAACATGGACATGTTTTACAAATATCTAACTGCGATATAAATAATGAGTCCGCCACTGTTCCTCTGTGGTTTCGTTTCTCATGTCTGTGCACGTTTATACTGTTACGACCCGTCGCGCTATATATGTTTATTTATAAAGTGGCACGTTTACTAAACGACGAAAAGGTGTAACAGAAAGAACTAGCCAGCAACAAACTAGTACAATAATGTTTTATTTAAAAAAAAATATGGCGTAATAAAACAATAACAAATAAATGAAACAAAATTTCAGAAGGCAAAATAAATATTAGCTTACAGTTTGTCCCTTTAGGAGGCGTCCCTTTAACAATGCAACAAATAATCCAGCGTCGAACAATCTTGAAGAGTTTTCGGTAGAATGTTCTCGTAGATAAGCACAGTTGAAATAATCCAATAATCCAAAGGTAGAACAATACACGAATGTTATTTATACATTCCAAATTCAACACTTTAATATTTATGTCACTGTAGAATATAGTAAGTCCATGTAAGTTCCAACACAGAAATATTTAAGATAGAAGCTGCAAGTATTTCAAAAGCAAACTTTTTATTCAAACTTCCAAACTTAAATTTAATTCGGCAAACACGCCCTTATATATACCCAAAGAATTTCCAGAACATTCACGTACCCAAAACATTCTCGAAAAGCAGTTAAAAATAAACAATTGAACTTTCTAGCATGATCCTTTTCTTCTAGCTGTTACGCGAATGCTACGTCATCAAAACCACAACGGTAAACAACCCTTAACCTGACTAGCGTAACCTTAAACGCTGGTGTACTATTGTACATAACAATACACATTAATCCCTTAACATTATAGTTATAAATGTCTTTTCCCAGGTTTTGCAAAAAATGTCATGTTTTTGAAAAAGTTATTTCATTTCTTTTGTGTCATATGACTTTCCTTATAAACCTTGTGTATTTAAAAAACAAAATCGAATGTCAGCTCCAGTTGTACGGCTATGCCACTCGGCCGCCTTTTTCTAACTCGATCTCGGTGCCCGGCTGTCCCGTCTTTACGTCCGTCAGGTTTATTGCGCTTATCGTCCCGCCAACAGTATTTCAGTAATCTGGAGACGGTGTCCTCTTGAAGCAGATATACTGCTACCTTCACTGTGTATAACATGCCGTGAACTCCTGGCATGATACCACACCCAGTCACATTATCCTGACACTGGGCCAACCAGTCGTGGAACTAAACTTATATTTGCTTGAGCGTTTGCAAGGGTACTACTACCATTTTAACGACTTTGGTATGTTGCGGCCAGGGATCTAACTGGGACCTCCCGTACCTAGAGCCGATGCTCTAATGAGTGCGCTACCAGGTATGGTCACTGTATGCTTAGTTATATACAAAACATACCTTCAAAGTACATTCAAAACAGCAGCACTTTCTTCTCTGCTATGGGATCTGACAGATATACTCTACACAAGTGTAAGCAAGCATACAAAGCACAGATAGCATGCGGGACTGCGGAACAGCGGCGCCTATCTATACAAACTCAAAGCATTTTACAAAAGCACCCATATTACTAATTATTGAACATTGCGGCTTTCCCATTGATACATAAAAACCCTGTCAGTCTCTGAAAAGTCTGAAAGACCTGATTTTCAACACTTCATTCCGTATCAAACCTAGATGGGATTATATTATCTTTCAAGACAAATATTACTAATATATATAATTGGGCTTTTCAATGATCTAACGCTCATCGTCAAACGCTTGTTTCTATCAATTTTTCGTAAACAATTTTAATGGCTGCATTTTATATCTATAGAGGGTCATTTCAGGTCCTCTATACACGCATACGTCTTTTGACTATGTCTAAAATGTATGCCTATTCCCTGTGTGACTAATCACATCCTCGCTTTTGTTGTGCTTTTTTTTACATTTTATTTCCGCATCGTTATTCATTGGTATTTCTTTATAACTTATAACAACACTGTAGATGGACTTTTTGTTTGTTCTGGACTGTGTCATATTTTGTTAAAATCTATTAAGGTAAAACATATTTTCCTACTGAGAACATTTCAAATCATTCACAAAATCCGTATCAGCTTTTTGGCGTTCGTGCACTAGGTTCCGCATGAGCAGGCTTAGTCACGCGCTACAAGAACAGTAACACAAAATACATTTCATTGTTTCTTAAATCTAAACTGACACATGACATAAAATATTACTCATCTGAAAATTTCTTTTGATAGAAAATTTTCTTTTGATAGAACGCGACATTGACCAAAATTATTTAAGTTATCCATTAATGTTTGCTTGCCTACAAGTTATCTCAAATATAGATATATAATTCGTCTTTTCCAGGGATTTATTTTCATGAAGACATAGTAGTCATCATAATATTTTTTATGCAAGTACGTCGAGCAGAACATTGTCTTTGGACTTAAATTAATTCGAAATAAAATTGAAAAACAACGTACTGCCACGGTAGTGACAGTAGTAAGTTTAAACTTCCCTCAGCCATCTGGCATTGTTACAAATTATGAAACTTTCTTTTTCACCCATTAACGATTTTAATTCTCTCACAAACAGAAACTTGGAATGGTAAAATCGAAAACTTTTATGGGGGAGTGTAACATCTAGAGGCATCATATGTGTCATTTATTCTTCCATGTAGATACCATACCATATTGATTTTGTGGAAAACTTACACAGCATTGTTTTAATTGTTTACCTTCTATTTATATTTTTCAAATCAAATGAAGTATTCTACAATCATGTATTAACATGTTATTATATATTGTTCACCTAAAAGCTTATCTTGAAGATACTTATGTTTGATTGTGTATAATATGCGCCTGGTATTTGTCGTTACTTGGCATGGAAAGCTTAATTGTTTGACTCTCAATTAAAATGATGAGAAGAAAGGTGGGAATTGATACCTTCTAGACGATAAGGAAATACCACATGGTTGGACCGTTTGTTAGTCGCTTCTTTGAAGGCAGTATCGTTTGACTTGGCACTTAACAGCGAAAAGTAAAAAGACAACAAACAACAACAACAACAACATTATGTACAAAATGCGTCATCATACATCTGTATACAATTATTTACGTGTCTGTTACATAAAATATCAAATTAAAATGTCTTTGTTCCCTAAACGTTCTGAAAGCTTTGCAGCTTTGTCAGGGGCGTGCCTGGGCTTACGCACTTACGCACGTGCGTACAGTTGCTTCCAAAAATTGAAAAAATAAAAATGTCAAAAAGCAAATAAAAATCGTACATAACCTGTGTTTGGCACTTGTTGTTAGCTGTTTCATTTTTTTAAATTAGAGTTCTTTAACCCTTTTCCAAATTCTACAAATATGCAATCCTACCTGACGTATTTCTGTCCCTTCCTGCTCGTTATACTGTGACATAGTTTCTCCCCAGAATGCATCTACGGCGTTCTAAGGAAAAAAATCCGGGGGCAGTGGAATGCCCCTGACCCCCCCCCCCCCCACCCCCCCCCCCCACCCCCACACACACAGAGGAATAGTGCGTATACTCAAAGGTCGCCTAGGCACGCCCCTGTTTGTCATGAAAATAGCAATACATATTCTATAAAATATTGCCTTGATTATATAAAATGTATTTACAAAGTTTCCTCTTTTATACCAACTAGCAGTCATTTACTCGGTGCAATACCATGTAAGAAAACGGAACACGATCCAATACATTTAACAACACTAGCATCAAACAAATAAAAATAAATTTACTTATATGATTAATCTGTTAATAGCTAAGATACAAAAGCTTATCTCAGTCGAAATATGGGCATTTTAGTCACTTCAGATGGCATTACGAAGTTGCTGATGTATAAGTTTACAATTTATTAAGTTAATATTGACATATTAACAATGTCTTTAATCCGTTTTTTAAGGGACTTTCATATAAAGGTGTATACTATCGCATTCTTATTCAGAACCAAGCGTGCATCCTTCTTTCAAGACCTTCTGTACATCTTTAAACAATGTGTATGTAACCGATTGGTAAATATATTATCACAACAGACCGCATAGATGTCAAACTATTCAGCATCAGTTGGCATAGTTCCAATAGTCTTAGAAAATTTTAAGTGAACAACGTTGTTTTACGTAAGATCAATACAAGTCGTTTATTCTCTCGGGGTCCTTATGATCGGAAAGATGGTGAATGTTGGTAGAACAAACACTATGTGTGTAGTCACAACTGACCCATGTAGTATTAGTTTTACTAACGACGTTTACATTTATGTTTCCTATGCCGAGATAAATCTACCAAGATAATGATGTGACATCTCATAGAATAATAAATAGTTTAGATTATTTAACGGGTGAGTAAAATCACTTGTCGTGCCATTCCGTTTGCAATGTTCGGTGTTCACAAAGTGGCCATTATAAAAGAAAACTTGTTTTATTAAGAAAAGGTTCAAGTGTATGTGAAGTATGCATAGAACATGCTTCAACACTTTATACATGTTACATTATTTAACGGAATGTGCAATCTAGGCTCCGTAGAGGAGTGGCTCTTTGTTTGATCAAGACAACAGTTGTTCATGACACCAATACCCATTGCTCTACCAATACGGCTATGGAGGATGCAGCATTTCTTTTATTCAGATCTAGGTTACGGTCGTACATTGACGCCTCTTCCCTAACATATGTAGCATGTGGTTACATGTGTCAGTGTCTCTAATCAAAGCTCTAGTTGATCTCTTTAAATTACACAGCATACACGTTTTTTTAAACACACTTGTCGCAGTAGCTCAACTGGTAGAAAGTCGGCTTGCGGAACGGGAGATCGCGGGTTCAAACCTCGGCCGGGTCAAACTAAAGACTCTAAAGTTGGTAGTAGCGGCTTCCCTTCTAACGCTCGGGGCTAAGGGGACAGTATTACGACTGACTCGTAGGTGTCAGAATAATGAACCGGCCGGGTTCAGTCCCTGGGCACCTTTTAAGTGCCTCTGTGCTATAATGATAGAAAAGTCGTTGCACAAAATGTCGGCAGTTCCAAATCCAAATCCAATCATTTCTTAAACACATTTCTTCCTCATGATTGGATGAGCGAGGAAGTAGATATTTAAGTGTTCAAGGTTTACATGGCTCATGCAATTTCTCTTTACGTTTATATAATTCCATGTTTAATATGATGATGCAGCATGATATTATACAAATAAAATACTAATGTTGAGGTCGATATGACACTACCCAGGTCCGCAAAACTACATATCGACCTCAACATTAGTATTTACTTGTTATACATGTGTATTATATACATGTACCCTTTGAATTTGCAGCCTTCTGATGGTTTGATAATATTGACCTCCTTTAACCATATAATCATTTTTATGTAGTATGTTACCAAAATGAAGACTTACTATGAAATAACAACACAGATCTAAAAATTAACACATTTGAACGTTTAATTTTCAACTCCAACTGCACTGTATTGTGTAGGAATACGATCATATTTTCAATGTTTTATTGAAATGTTTGCATTGTCAGTATGTCTTTGAAAAATAACAAAGAAAATGTTGTTGTTTTTTACATTCAGTGGTGCGAAGTCTTCGCTAACAACAAGTGACTTCAGTTATTTTGGTTAACATAGTAGTTAATGCTAATGTTAGAACAGTTATTGAACACAGGCACTGCCTGATGCTGGACACTACTTGAAAATGTTTGAAGCATTGGCATTCCGTTATTTGGCATGTCAACATTCATGTACATGTCATCAAGTCTAACATCGAACAGATCATCCTGCTGAATATCCTGGATAATCGCCAATTCTTGTGATGTCGATTTTGTTAAAGGGGCAGCATTGTTAGCTGCACAGGTCATGAAGCTGTTGTTTAGAGAACGTGTTCTGCCACTTCATGTTTTTGGTGCATAGATAACTCGGCGGCTTTTCACTTGTCTTGGACATTAATTTTTTGTAGAAATATCAGTCTGCCCAGCAAGTCTTTGGCGAGGATTTAGACTTGTGTCCAGTCACAGTCATTATGTGCCTCATAGGTATCTGAGCACTGTCTAATACATGAACAGTGGTCGCTCGAAGTCAGTGATTAGGTTATTTCTTGGATAAACCTTAAGCCCCACTTCTTGATTCATCATAGATCCGATCTTGTTATGACCTAGAGACACAGTGTTGTAGTATATGCCTTCTATTGGCTCCATTCTGGGCTCTTGGAAGAACTGAATGCATAGTGGGTTCAGACGACGCATGTAGTTGACAAAACTCTTCACTGGCCATCTATCGCCATCTGAAATAGAACATGGGTCTTATTGAACATACTGCCAGGTGGATATTTAAATGTTTCGAAGAAAGGGTCTGTTTTGAACGACACTTAGTAATTGTTTAATGCGTACCGTGTCTTCATTTTGTAATAAGAGTGTTTCTTAATTATTCACAAACCTCTTTAGTTATAAAATCAAATAGTCGAAAAATAGCGTTAACCTTGTTGCAGGACAGATATAGAAGATTTACAGAAAACTAAGTTACAATTACTAAATATACTTTAAGCCTATTACAGTCTTGCTAGATTTCTGTTTTCTTTAAACTTTATAAACTGAATATACTCATATTCTACCATCTGGAAGTAACATAATTTAATTTATTAATGTTACATGTCAATATCGGATCAATAATCAGCCAACACAAAAAAACATTACTGACTTCAAATAATGAGTCTGGTGATTGGCAATATTTTGTCAGAGAACTATAAATTTATAGAGAATTTTAACGGACTACCCATCACTTTGTTAGACAATGTGAATTTCTTTCATAATCGATTATTATAATTATGATAGTATTACATGTGTATTTAAACAATGTATAGTAAGACAATGCTATTGGTCATACCTTTTACTTCATACATATGGGCCTCTGCACCGGAATCATCATCTTGCTGGTTTTTTGTCCTCTCATCTGTAAGATAAACATAACTATCTCCGGCACCATCTCTTGTCAAAGCGAAGTCGGACCTCTTCAAAGATCGCAAATATTCCGTCCACGCCGCCCAAAGTGGAATGTGAGGCCGAAAAACATAAATATAATAGAAAAGAAAAGAAAATATGCAACAATTCTTACTGATTTCTAAAATAATATTTAAGGTAGAAGGCGTGTAATGAATTCGGCATTACTCATAATAATATTAAGTTGCTTTAGAAGCATCAGCATATAGTCCTGTTTAATAACCCTTGTTATCTCCCTTGTTAGAGTTATCGTTCGTTTTTCTTACAACTTCCGGTAGGCAAACCAACAAAGCAAGATGGCCTCTTAGAACAATGAAATCGGTGATCTGTGCAAATTTTTTAAAACTATCAGTGCGTGAACTTAAAGACATTCTTAGATAAAGAGGGGCGCATGTATCAGAGAATCGTCCGGAACTTATAATACACGCTAGAGGGATAGAAAAGCTTGATGTATGAACATTAAGTAAAATTAAATTGGACGACGAACAAGACAGCATCAAACGATAAAGGAGGGTTGTTCGTAACGCCCTTTGGAGAGAATTTTTCAATCTTGGCAATCTTGGACTATTATCAGCATCTTGAAACAAAAATAAAGTGTAATTAAGTATATTTTCACAACAGTCTATGATAATTATTTTCTTTTCTTTTACTTTACTTTAACCAAGTAAAATGAATATCAACTACTGTATTAGCTGCTGCAGCTGCAACAGTATATTTTTATACAACTCTTCAAACTCCAGATAAGAATTATAGTAAATTGAGTAAAAACTCCATAAGACAATAACAATCAAGTAAAGGAATTTTAATGTTTTGTTTAAAATAATTGAATAAAACAAAATTGTGTATTTTTATCCTTTATTTTTCCAATCCAATCAGCGGTCATCTTAAACTGACAATTCTTTCATTAATTGACATGTAATAAGCGGCCACTCAACAAAACCTGGGAGTCAATGTGTGACCGTCAATTGTTTTTATTGCGGTCATGCACCAGAGGTGTGACTGTTAACATCACTTGATGGTCTTTGTTTCGATTTGCTCGCGTAACCTATTAATCGCAGCCATTGTTTATACTTGAATAATGCATCGATCATTCTTTTTTCTTTTGACATTGCCATAGATTATAAATTTTCTGTAAACAATTAAATCTTTGAGACGCTTTGAAGTTTTGATTATGCCGTGAATTATGCGCACACAATTCCCCACCCACTTTTGAAACTGTTTTCTACGACGAATCTGCACGGTATAGGATTCTCCTTGGTGTATTTTCCCTCTAGAAAATGCTCTGAACAAAGTCGATCATTCTTCAGATTGCAAGTGGAAGTTTGGCTCATTGTTTTAAGTCAACTTATCTACAGTTTTTTCAGTTTATCGTCAGTTGGAAATCTGTGAAGGGTGGCGTCCTGCTGTCAACTCTCCCCAGTAATTGCTACACACACAACAATATCTCTTTTTTCAGTCGAGTTTAACACCCTTCTGCCATCGGTGACATTTTTGATTTGCTCTCCACCGGAAATGGAATGCGAACCTCCACGCTAAAGAGCGTTTAAGGGAGGCAATTATTCAGGAGAGATAACAGGGGTTATTAAACAGGACTATACCATTGTACATATTTGGCATTTCTTTTAAAAACAAGTTTGGTCAATATCATCATTTTTCGTAATTCAGAAACGGTCGAGCATTATGCTTCTTCTACTTTTACACATAACCGGTTACCAGACCAAAGAATAAATTAAAGTTTGGGCAAAATGGGCTAGTTTCCAGCTTAAAACTACTCCTTTTTATTAACTTCACGTCACCTTTCATGTTTATGGCTCACCAAATATTTAGTTTCACTACCAGAATTGTTCGTTTATTTTTTTCAAAAGTCAAAAAATACAGTAGATTTGCTTTTTTTTCTGCAAAGAAATGAGCTCTGCAGAATCAATGTCATCACACACGTACTCGTATAATTTTGCCATGTCAGCAGGTTCAATTGCCGGGTGGTGTTTGACTTTTTGCCTTTCTTTCCTCCATCATTTTCCTCGTTTGGGCCAAGACCAGGTTTTTTGAACTTTTAAAGCTATTACAATGGATGATATTGACATCACCAGGAACGGATGCAAGGTATCTTTGTATGGTAGGTCAAAAATTTTGTAAGAGTTGTTTTCGTATACAACGAACCATCTTTGTTTCTCATTTAAACGAAAAATCATTCCATGTGATTGTCGAGCTCTGCAGCGTCCATGTTTTCGAAGTCTGCACTTATGCAGAGGATACACTCTAAACGCACTGATGTCACTTTTTGGGGTCTGTTTTAATTCAATATTTTCCTTCAATGCTTCCAAATCGTCCGAAGACATGGTTTAAAACATTTTCGCCTGCTTGCTACGTGACGCCATGTTTGTTGACAATGAGCATGAAAATTTAACTCGTCGTGAGAATAGCAAAGGTCAATATTTATTCCCGGTGTAGTTATCTCTTTTATATTTATTTATTTTTTCATAAAAAAATATTCATTATCTAATGAGCAGGTGTACTTGGATGAATTTTAAATTGATTTATTTAACAATTAAAATGTTATTGTTTTTTTAAGTGGTATTCTGAAACCTTTTCAGTTGTATAATTGTTCAAATTGCATTTGCTCACTTTTATATTATTAAAATAGTAATTGCTCATTTGTTGTTGTTTTTTAAAAATGGTGTTTGCTCATTTATATTTTTTGTAAAACTATTAAGGACTCATGTGCATATGTGTTAAATCAGTACATGTAGCTCCTAAGTTTTTAGAATTATATTTTAAAAAGTTATTTCAATATAACTAATACGCTGTTTTCATGTGTTCCCATTACAATCATACACATATATTGTACTCGATTATTTTTCGAGAAATGAGCGCTGTACAACTAATAAATTCAATGATATTGGTGTTTTAGTGGAAGATGCCAATACTGTGTGATAACACTGTCGAAACACTAATATGTACTTTTGTTGGATGAGGTTGCTATTGTTACGACATATGCCAATTTTACACCCACCTTCACATTATATGTAAACAATATTAATCTCATGTGCATCTAACAATGTTTACTGTCAATATCCATTACTGCAAAACAACGCGTTAGTTCAGCCTCCATAAACGAGGAATGACTTCAAAACCACATAAGAGTAATATACGTTAAATACATTTACAAATAAGATTCACTCGTTTTGCACGCTTTGTCATTTCGCAACTAGCCAAGATGTTAATGTCAGTTATGTCGTCATCCGGCATACATGTAACTCCCTGCTGATCCTGACACTTTTCCTTGTCTGTTATATCCCGCCTGCATTGTAAGAAAAATAAGTCACATTTGCACAAAAGGACAATTGGGAAAGATTGGTCCTCAGACGACCATACCTGAAGGTCTTACAGATACAGAACATATGCTGCGGTTACCTCTATAAACTGCGGGTCCAATAGCAAACAAGTTTGCGGCGACGTCTCTGAATTAGAAGCAAAAAAATATAAAATTATTCTTTTTTTATTTCGTCAGCAATAAGAACTGGCTTGCATATGATCTTCATGAAACCATAAAACAGAAATTGTTTAAAATATAAAAAAATAAAAAAAACTGTTTTACACAATGTTGTTAATTGTCCAAGTTAGAATTTATTAATTTTAAAAAAAAACACACGCTCAGTCCCAGATTTTCGGCAATTTGCCTTTTTCAAGAGTCAAACCCAAACACTTGCACGCATGGCAGCGCCCAGGAACGTTTGCAAATATGTAAAGAGAGCTATTGTGTTTAAGGCAATTTGCCAAAAATTTGAGTGTGAGCGTTTTTAGAAAAAATATAACCAGTTTTAGTTTTCAGTTGTCTGTAAATGTTCAACATCATCTTCTTCTATCGCAGAAGTATACATGCCATTGCGTTTACATCCACTAATCTTTCCCTGATGGCCGTAGGCTGTTACATGAATGTTTTTAGGTACAAAAATTATGCGTACTTCTTTTGTACTTCTCTTCTATTAATAATTTACTTCAACGATATACATGGATAATGTTATTTATTGTTTTATAATCTTTATAAAGTTCTATAAAACCTTATAAAATTAACAACTGTATAGGATTTGATAATATGTTTTTGAGAATTGAGATCGCAATGCCACATATTAAAATAAATATGAAAGAAAATGTGTTCTATGCAAAACTTGAAAAGTTGTTATGATTTACTCATTTATTAATACGAAAGTAAGTCATTGGTTGCATCGTGCAGATATCGAAAATCATGCACGGTATCATCCACCTATGCTATTATTGTATACTTCGGCGTCGTATCAGAATGTTTATTATGCCGTATATGTATCTTTGTTATTCTACTGACACACGTGTCATTATCCTTCGACACATTCATTAAAAGCTTCGATCATGTATGCAATCATTTATAAACATGCATATTAATTTAAAGTTATAATACCGGAGATATGTGGGAATAAACAGCTAGCAAGCTAGACCAACACTCAGACACAATGACAGATAAACATATAAGTACATGTAGCAAGTATGCGTGTTGTTAACCATCACTATTATTTTCAGCACTATGTTGTTACTTTGGTTATTTCCCAGTCAAATCACGTGACCAGCGTCATTCCTGCTATGCCATTATGTCTGGATAGGGAAAAATGATCCATTCGCGTCTAACACAAAAAATGTCTTTTCGTTCCTCTGAGGATATCGAAGACTTGACAATATATGGAATGTTGACGTCGCAATAAAAAGGGTAGTAATTATAAAGCCAAGACATAATTGCATGGTGGTAGAGCGTCGGCTTGCGGATCGGGAGGTCGTGGGTTCGAACTCCGGCCGGGTCATACCAAAGACTTTAAAGTTGGTAGTAGTGGCTTCCCTCCTAACGCTCGGGGCTCAGGGACAGCATTACGCCTGACTCGTCGGTGTCAGTATAATGGACCGGCCGGGTTCAGTCCCTGGGCTCCTCATAAGTGCCCCTGTGCTATAATGATAGAAATGTCGCTGCGCAGTATCGGCAAAAATGCCGGCTAATCCCATCCCATCCCATAATTGCATGGCAAAGTCTAATGACACCCGAAAAGCGTTACGGTCCAAATGGAAGTCATTTTGTTATTTGTTTTATTTAGAGTTGTTTTCTCGTCTGTTGTTCTTAGCATTACTTATGTCCATCATCGTTGATGTGACAGTCAGTAATATGTGTATTACTGTTCTGTCAGTTCAAATGTTCATTTTCATGTTACAAGTCGTTGTTTGGTCTACTTATTCTCTCATTGAAAGATTTAAATTTTCTACTATCATTTGCGTGAAAACACACAACATAGTCACTATTACAGACAGAAAAGCATTGCATAAATCGGCTCTTTTGTGACAAAAACCAAAACAAAACAAAACCAAACTGCCAGTCGACTCGTTTCATGTGTTTATGTCTGAAAATGTTACAAAACCGTCGTTATTTTCATGATATAATGACAATAATGAATTATAGAATTGCCATAAAATAGGATTTATAAAGAAGAAGTGTTTAGTCGCACTGAAGTATGGAATTGTCCCATCTCATCTGTTAGTGTTTGGCTCATATAAAGTGTAGTGTAGTGGTTGGACTAACATGACACTCTGTGCGATGTTTAGTAGTTAATCAAAGCATATTGTATCAACATATCGCTGAGGAATAATTAAGCAAAACGTCCCAAAACTAAGAAACGAAATTGTGCTCATGAAAGATGTTGATGCCAGGTACATGGCAGCGATTTCAATTTTATGCAGTTCTCTGGCTGTAAAGTGGTAAGATAGACGTTCCTTTGGCTGTTTTATTGGGTCAGTACTTGCAGCATAACTTGTCTTACAACTATCTGCAGATGATTCCGCTCAGTTAAGATGGCAATAAATGTGGTTAGATGTTATGTATAGCAATGAAGCATGCGTTTAGTCGCCGAATTGAAAGGGTTTAAATTACAAAATTTCTGTTAGATTCTTAACAAGATGAAAAGTAAGAAGTGAATTGACCATGAGAGTGACTGTTTTGTGTACTGATTATTAGAGTGATTAGTTTGTGTATTGATCATTAGAGTGACTATTTTGTGTATTGATCATTAGAGGGACTATTTTGTGTATTGAACATAAGAGTGACAATTTTGTGTATTGATCATTATTAGAGTGACTATTTTGTGTTTTGATCATTTAAGTGATTATTTTATGTATTGAACATTGGGGAGACTATTTTATGTACTATTAATTAGAGTGACTATTTTATGTATTGATCATTAGAGTGACTGTTTTTTTGCATTGATCATTAGAGTGACTATTCTGTGTATTATTAATTAGAGTGACTATTTTGTGTATTGATCATTAGAGGGACTATTTTGTGTATTGATCATTAGAGGGACTATTTTGTGTATTGATCATTAGAGTGACTATTTTGTGTACTATTAATTAAAGTGACTATTTTGTGTATTGATCATTAGAGTGACTATTTCTTGTATTATTAATTAGAGTTACTATTTTGTGTATTCATCATTAGAGTTACTATTTCTTGTATTATAAATTAGAGTGACTATTTTGTGTATTGATCATTAGAGTGACTATTTTGTGTATCGATTATTAGAGTTACTAGTTTGTAAATCAAGTTATGAAATTTACACATGCGTACACATTTATGATGAAAACTGTAAATTATCAATTCAATGTATTCAATTATAACGTAAGCACATTAGACTAGACCAAATGGTAAATGGTTGATATGACAACATACACATATAGGTGTCAACGTTTTAACATTAAAACAGTGCAGAAACAGCAAAAACAAAGCGGTGAAAAAGAACAATCATGTTGCCTGTGTAATTTAATATTTTTATATTGGTATATTGATAAAGCTGTATATTAAAGTGTGCATATGTTTGAACTTATTTTAAGTAAATTATTAATGTTATTTGTATTTCGTACCTTAATAATCTTATGCCAATAGTTAACAAATGATATGACGGATTTCATTCTAAACACATCTAAAGATCTTAACAGGTTTCTTGGCAGTTTCAATGAATATGTTTGTGTACATGTTATAGTGCAATAATGTTTTACCTACCTAATTACTAAGTCCTTTGCTGCTTTACATTTTTGTCTGTACAAACAATATTTCAAACTATATCTAGTTTTAAACATTTGCTTACAACATTTTCGTCTTTTAAAGTGGATGTGCATACATTTTTCTACGGAAATATAACTAACCAGACAAACAATTTGCCAACAAACAACAAACCAATCTTCTAGATGTTTTTGTTTTAAATTTAATTACATTGTAACTTGGTCAAAAGGATGCCTTTTACATATAACACTTGAATTTAATTTCAATAACACGGAGTAACAGTTATGGCTACAAACAAATTTAGCAAGCATGACACTTTTCTGAGACCAGGTATACAAACAGACCTTATAAGTTCAAAGGAAATTTGCAAAACAAAATTTATATCGTTTAATTAAAGGTGATTAAAGGGAAAAGATTAGTGTGACAAAAAGAAGTACATTTAATATATAAGTAGACAAATACCTTCGTCTGAAAGTATGAGTACAATTTTACTTTATCGGTTTGAGTAGTTTAATGCGACGCGCATTGCCTTTTAATGACATTACTTAAATAACTACATTGAGAAATGTAAATATTAGTCTTAATGCATTTAAGACAACACAAGATGTAAAATGTAGAATTTATTACAAGAAATTATTATGAACATAGGAACTAAGACATTTTGGTACTTAAAAATATATTTCAGAAGAAAATTATAAACAATGAAAAATAAGCATGTTTTAAGAGTAACTGATGATTGTTTTATGTATGGGCAATAACAGATAGAAAACATTCAAATATCCAACTATCTCCCCCGCCCCGCCCCATTACCATATTTCGTTTAAAATGATATACAATGTACGTGATCAGTTTTCATTTTCAAAATAAGTGCAGAAGTGTTTTGACGCCTACATAGGTATACATAAGACTTGATGGCAATTTGACCATTCCTTTTAAATAAATTCACCGAATAATTTGAATTTGATGTAAATTAATACAAAAAAATATTTATGTAAATAGTAAACACATTTTTAATTCCCGTAATTGGGGACCGACCCTTTCCGGAATGTTTCATGAGCATTCGTGACTGGTCGTGATGTTCCTGTTTTCGTGGTATAAACAATGTCAGACGGTGGAACTGAAAAAGCAGAGTAGTCAGCAGAAAAATGACTTCGGAAAACTACATGCAGTATCTCGTTAGCGCAAAGTCTGGAAGATAAACGGTCACCTAATATACATTTTCGAATAAGATCGGCTATAGGGGGTGGGGAGGAGGGGACAGTGAACTGTTTTATTTGTTATCAATCTTTTAAAAGGATAGCAAAAAGATCTGAAATTAAATGTGACTTTGTCATATATTCTTATTCGTCATGTCCGTTAATACGGTCGTTCTACAATATCAACATGAAGAATACTTAGGTATTTAACGATAGAAGGACCATTGATTAGAACATATATCGAATGCTTCATTTTTATTCCAAAATTATGCCTCTAAATACTGTACATACGATTATACATATATAAGTCTACCCCGTTTGGTAGAAAGAATGTGTATTAGTGACAAAATCACTACTGACAAAACACTCTTCACATTATTAAGCATCGAACTATTTGTCTGGCAATTATGTAGAAAAAAAATATACATAACCCGTCTCATTCAGAGTTATTGCTCTTTTTGAGAATAGTGTGTCCAGATAATTGAATCATGTAGTGCGTCAAGCTGATAGTAATCTTTGGACGACAAACGGCTTAAGCTCCTGGTCACAGAGTGTTAATACAATCAGCTGCTACTTCTATATGGATACATATCAAAAGAAAGATATTGTTTCCATGGACTGAACGTGAAAGGGTCCATATCTCCATTACATAAAACAAGGCTATTGCAATACAGGCTTCATTTTTTACAGCACAGGTAAAGGCGGTTTTGCAGTTTGTTGAGACAATGGTTAAAGTGACTGATTTTTAAAGTATGATAACTTGGATGACACACATGAAGTACTCTTTGTTTCTATTGCAGTTTGATGGTATCAATACCTATTTAGGACATATTGGCATTATGGAAAGCACTTTACATAGACATTCCTTGATGGTGATCCGTAGTTTGTAGTTACCAGAAACATATGATGAATAACGTTTAAAATTACATTACATGTATAACTTGTAGTAACTAAACGCAGCATTTGTTTATCCCAGTGGTCGCTTATATGTGATTACATTTTCATTGCTTGTTTTTGTTTTTGTTGGGTCCACAGACTGCTTCGCTATAAGGCCGGCCGTTGATTGAGCGAGCGTAGGCAATATATCAGTGGCCTTCATAATTATGCTTTCATTTGATAGACAGAGCGCAGTTTTTGTATTAAACCTAAAACCATCGATTTTTTTGTACCTTGTTTATTGCTATGACATCACTGATATCAATCACGCCGTAAATCAAAAAGTTAACGACGGTCAATATTAAGTAAAAATTTATCTGTATTGTATGTTCAGTTATTTAGGGAGCTGCCGCAAATCTAATACCGTGAATGCAAATATTTAATAAAAAGCATGGTATAACTTTCACACGCATTTTTCAGGACAAGCATCTTATGGTTATGATTCTACTATAAGATATGTCTTATTCTTATTTATCACATGATTCACCCTGTTTTCCATTCAATATACCCATGTTATATTTTTTTGTATTACACTAGTGTAATACAGCTTTTCTTGCAATTTGATTGGCTAGCAGCTTCGCGTGACTATTTGGTATTCATCCGCCGAGTTTGTAAACAACTGAAGACAATGACAGCTCTTTTTTCGTCGGTTTAATGTCACGATTGATTATTGGTATAAATAAACTTGCCACCATCATGAAGCGTATAGCTAGGGCTTCTTAACTCATAAAAACGAACAGGTGTGGTGCAAACTTTCCTAGAATACTTAATTCGAATAGAAACAATAAGGTGGTTTCACATATGCATAGAAGAAGCATGCTCATGATATGATTGCTGCATATTCGTGCAGAGACGATTTTTATTTTCAAGTATCATGGAATATAAGGTGGCGCTAGACGGGACGCCACCCACCCAAAATCCGCAACTGGTGACACTATAATACAGTTAGCACTGCTGTCGAAAATACGACATGGCCATTACGAAGTTCATGTTGAGAAATTGAGCGAAATGTTAAAGCATTTTAAATGTTTAAATGTTACAAAATCACATAATTCTGTTAGCATTGTCAGTAAAGTATTAAAAAGACATACATGAAAATATAAAAACATAACTAACTTAAAATCTTCTAAGGTTGCTATTTAGTAATATTTTGTATGCAGGAACTTTAATCGGAAAATTACTAAATATGATTATTTGCGATCATTGTGAGTTTATATCAGAAAGTTACCGGTCGTTTCACTGTCATGCCATTTTTGAAAATGAAAGATGAATAACTAACATCTTTTTATTCTGTCATTAGAACTTTCAAATGATTTGGATTTAATAAATTTATTTTAATATTAATCCGTTATTTATAAGCGTTTTATTCAACATTCAGGATAGTAACTCTAACATTATATTGTGCGAATATCCATTTAATCATCAGAAGGAGATTAGAATGTTTTTGCCATGAATTAATCATGCAACCACAGACATTTAACACAGATAATGATGTTGGTTGATCGCATAACTGTAGCGGATAAGACTATCAAACGTAGAACTGGTTATAATGGTAATAGTTAAGGCCACACATATTTGTAAATTTGAAAGTAAAAGTGCAGCCATACTAGCAGAAACCATGTTTAGGAATATTCATAACTTAATTCACTTATGTTCAAGCATTCAGACAAAACAAATGTAGACTTTCCCAAAAAGTAACTTGTGGTTAATTGCACTAAAATATGTAAGTAGAACAGACAGTTAAGGTTAAGTGAAATTAATATTAAACAAGGTAGAGATGTATTGTATTGTAAGATAAAACACATAGATCTTGTCGTGTAAATGATAAATTCACTCTTAAATGTGCCCTTCCTTGCAGTAAACTTATGAATTATGAATAAATTACTAATGACTTTTTGTTATAATGTGCAGTGACAGGCGGAAACTAATGTCTGTTTAGATATTCAGTGTGTCTGAGGGCAGATATATGACCTCTTCCATAGCTAACGAATGTTATTTTACTGGTACAGATTAGATGTTCAACAACGATGAAGTTAAGTTTCATAGACAAATAAACTAAAGTAACATTTTGTACTGTTATATAATGATGTTTTTATTTTTGTTTTCACGTGAAGCTTCACTTAATACAGGCGTGCAACTTATGATCTCCATCTTTCTTTGTTACAATAAACTGCGAATGTTTTCAACAGTTAACCCGCAAATATCCCCGTTCAGTAAATGACTTAACTATGATATGAAGTTGGGCTCATTCTTTCTATTTTTATAGCATATTTACACCAATGTTGTTGTTTTTCAAAATATTTAAAGACGAAAAAGTGAATGAATTGCCTTTATAGTTTTAGGCCGTTGTATTTGCAGTAGATCAATACTCTATTCAGTATTGCATTATATAAAGAATATCCCATCTTGTCATAATATTATCTTTCGTCTGGAAATAGCAAACGACGGCCTGTGTGTACGATCACGTTATTCGCACCAATAAACCAGAGAGATACTAGATTACTTATATCAAGATAAATGTCGGAAAGTTAACATCTCATTGTCAGATGGTACTACTATTCATCATCGAAGTTTGTTTAAAAGGTGCCAACTTTAAGTGTGCTTAAACTAACTATACCTTTTTTAGTACAAATTCTAAAAAGGTACCAGAAGTAAACATTTTCCATTTTATACTGTTATTGTTGTTATATTACTACTACTACTACTACTACTACTACTACTACTTCTACTACTACTACTACTACTACTACTACTACTACTACTACTACTACTACTGATAATAATAATAATATAATATATAATAATAATAATGATAAATTATTTATTATTATTATTCTTATTTTTTTCTTCTTCTTCTTCTTCTTCTTATTTCTTCTTTTCTTCTTCTTCTTCTTCTTTTTTTTTCTTTTCTTATTTTTTTTAATTATTAGCAGCAGCAGTAGCAGCAGTAGTAGAAGTAGTGGTAGAAGTAGTAGTAGTAGTAGTAGTAGTAGTAGTAGTAGTAGTAGTAGTAGTAGTAGTAGAAGGAAAAGTAGTGGTAGGAGTAGTAGAAGGAAAAGTAGTAGTAATAATATAGTAGTAAAAGTAGTAATAGTGTTTGTTGTAAAAAATGTTGTTACAGTAGTTAAAGTAATGTAATTATTAAAAGTAATTGTAGTAGTAGTAGTAGTTGTTGTTGTTGTTTTGTTTGTAGAAGTAGTTGTTGTAGTAATAGAAGTGGAAGTAGTAGTGAGGTTCGAAATAA